>OZ023249.1:604905-755620 GCA_964006365.1 Trididemnum miniatum
CACAGTTATAAAAAAGCTACTACGTTACTGTTGTGTTTTTAGCCCAGTAAAAGTAATAAGATATCCCAAGACCAAGTGAAGAGTGAATCAACATCTGCAATCTTCGATTAATTGCTTCAACACAGAAACATTCAGCAACGGTTATATGTATATAAAACTGTAAACTTGGTGTTCGAGTTCCGATTCTAAAATTCTGTTCCGCACACAAGGATGAAGGAAATCCACAAATTACTTTCTTCTTCCATCTACTTTAGTCCAGTGAGACGGTATGTGTGTTCCTAGGACCCTTTGTGCCATTTCGATGGATATGCAGATTGGAAATAAGGTTGCCGGGATATACTTCATCTGCTTTGAAGACAACTGTTTACGACTAAAATTTATGACGTCATAATCAGTTGTTTCATATCTGCTGCATTTTTTGTTCAGTTTCCATTATGTGGTTGTTAGCCTAGTAGTATACTGTACTGACGAAGCCATCAAGGCAGAAACGGAGTATACAGTTAATAAAAAGCTACTACGATTCTGTTGTGTTTTTAGCCCAGTAAAAGTAAAAAAGATATCCGAAAATTAGGTAAAGAGTGATTCAACACCTGCAATCTTCGATTACTTGCTTCAACACAGAAACATTCAGCAACGGTTATATGTATAAAAAACTGTAAACTTGGTGTTCGAGTTCAACTTCTAAAGTTTTGTTCCGCACACAAGGATGAAGGAATTCCACAAATTACTTTCTTCTTCCATCTGCTTTAGTCCAGGGAGACGGTATGTGTTCCTAGGACCCTTTGTGCCATTTCGATTGTAATGCAGATTGGAAATAAAGATACCGGGATAGAATTTTTATGACCTGAACACAACTGTTTACGACTAATTTTATGACGTCATAATGAAGTGTTTTTTTGTCTGCTGCATTTTTTGTACAGTTTCCATTATGTGGTTAATAGCCTAGTAATATACTGTACTGACGAAGCCATGAAGGCAGAAACGCGTATACAATTAATAAAATCCTACTACGTTACTGTTGTGTTTTTAGCCCAGTAAAAGTAATAGGATGTCCCAAGACCAAGTGAAGCGTGATTCAACACCTGCAACCTTCGATTACTTCCTTCAACACAGAAACATTCAGCAACGGTTTAATGTATAAAAGACGGTAAACTTGGTGTTCGAGTTCAGCTTTTAAAGTTCTGTTCCGCACACAAGCATGAAGGAAATCCACAAATTACTTTCTTCTTTCACCTGCTTTAGTCCAGGGAAACGGTATGTGTTCCTAGGACCTTTTGTGCCATTTCGGTGGATATGCAAAATGGAAATAAGAATACCGGGATAGATATCATATGCCCTGAAGACAACTGTTTATGACTAAAAGTTATGACGTCATAATGACTTGTTTCATATCTGCTGCATTTTTTGTTCAGTTTCCAAGATGTGGTTATTAGCCTAAAGGCAAAAACGCGTATACAGTTAATAAAAACCTACTACGTTACTGTTGTGTTTTTAGCCCAGTAAAAATATCAAGATATCCCAAGACCAAGTGAAGAGTGATTCAACACCTGCAATCTTCGATTATTTGCTTCAACACAGAAACATTCAGCAACGGTTATATGTATAGAAGACGGTAAACTTGGTGTTCGAATTCAGCTTTTAAAGTTCTGTTCCGCACACAAGGATGAAGGAAATCCACAAACTACTTTCTTCTTCCATCTACTTTAGTCCAGGGAGACAATATGTGTTCCTAGGACCCTTTGTGCCATTTCGATGGATATGCAGATTGGAAATAAGGATGCCGGGATATACTTCATAAGTCCTGAAAACAACTGTTTATGACTAAAATTAATGACGTCATAATGAATTGTTTCATATCTGCTGCAATTTTTGTTCAGTTTCGAATATGTGGTTATTAGCCTAGTAGTATACTGTACTGACGAAGCCATGAAGGCAAAAACGCGTAGACTGTTAATAAAAAGCTACTACCTTGCTGTTGTGTTTTTAGCCCAGTAAAAGTAATAAGATATCCCAAGGACAAGTGAAGAGTGATTCAACACCTGCAATCTTCGATTACTTGCTTCAACACAAAAACAGTAAGCAACGGTGATAAGCATGGAAGACGGTAAACTTGGTGTTCGAAATCAGCTTTTAAAGTTCTGCTCCGCACACAAGGATGAAATAAATCCACAAATTACTTTCTTTTTCCATCTACTTTAGTCCAAAAGAGACGGTATGTGTTCCTAGGACACTTTGTGCCAACTCGATGGATATGCAGATTGGAAATAAGAATACCGGGATAAAATTCATATGCCCTGAAGACAACTGTTTATGACTAAAAATTATGATGTCAAAATGAATTGTTTCAAATCGGCTGCATTTTTTGGTCAGTTTCCATTATGTGGTTTTTAGCTTAAACTCAAAAACGCGTACACAGTGAATAAAAAGCTACTACGTTACTGTTGTGTTTTTAGCCCAGTTAAAGTGTCAAGATATCCCAAAACCAAGTGAACAGTGATTCAACACCTGCACTTTTAGATTACTTGCTTCAACACCGAAACATTCAGCAACGGTTATATGTATAGAAGACGGTAAACTTGGTGTTCGAATTCAGCTTTTAAAGTTCTGTTCCGCACACAAAAATGAAAAAAATCCACAAACTACTTTCTTCTTCCATCTATTTTAGTCCAAGGAAACGGTATGTGTTCTTAAGACCCTTTGTGCCATTTCGATGGATATGCAGATTGGAATAAAGGATGTTGGGATATACTTCATATGCCTTGAAGACAACTGCTTAAGACTAAAACTTATGACGTCATAATAAATTGTTTCATAACTGCTGCTGAAATTTTTGTTCAGTGTCCATTATGTGGTTATTAGCTTAGTAGTATACTGCACTGACGAAACCATGAAGGCAGAAACGCGTATACAGTTAATAAAAAGCTACTACGTTACTGTTGTGTTTTTAGCCTAGTAAAAATAATAAGATAACCCAAAACCAAGTGAAGAGTGACTAAACACCTGCAATCTTCGATTAATTGCTTGAACACAAAAACATTCAGCAACGGTGATAAGCGAAGAAGACGGTAAATTTGGTGTTCGACTTTAACTTCTAAAGTTCTGTTCCGCACACAAACATAAAGGAAATCCACAAATTACTTTCTTTTTCCATCTACTTTAGTCCAGAGAAACGGTATGTGTTCCCAAAACCCCCCCTTGTGCCATTTCGATGGATACGCAGATTGGAACTAAGCATACCGGGATGGAATTCATATGCTTTGAACACAACTGTTTGTGATTAAAATTTATGACGTCATAATGAATTGTTTCATATGTGCTGCATTTTTTGTTCAGTTTCCATTATGTGGTTATTAGTCCAGAAGTATACTGTACTGACGAAGCCATCAAGGCAGAAACGCGTATACATATAATAAAAAGCTACTACGTTTTTGTTGTGTTTTTACCCCAGTAAAATTATTAAAACATCCGAAAACCAAGTGAAGAATGATTCAACACTTGCATTCTGCGATTACTTGTTTCAACACAAAAACAGTCAGCAACGGTTATATGTATAGAAGACAACAAACTTGGTGTTTGAGTTCAGTTTTAAAAGTTCTGTTCCGCACACAAGGATGAAGGAAATCCACAAATTACTTTCTTCTTCCATCTGCTTTAGTCCAGGGAGACGGTATGTGTTCCTAGGACCCTTTGTGCCATTTCGATTGTAATGCAGATTGGAAATAAGGATACCGGGATAGAATTTTTATGACCTGAACACAACTGTTTACGACTAATTTTATGACGTCATAATGAAGTGTTTTTTTGTCTGCTGCATTTTTTGTTCAGTTTCCATTATGTGGTTAATAGCCTAGTAATATGCTGTACTGACGAAGCCATGAAGGCAGAAACGCGTATACAATTAATAAAATTCTACTACGTTACTGTTGTGTTTTTAGCCCAGTAAAAGTAATAGGATGTCCCAAGACCAAGTGAAGCGTGATTCAACACCTGCAACCTTCGATTACTTGCTTCAACACAGAAACATTCAGCAACGGTTATATGTATAAAATTCGGTAAATTTGGTGTTCGAGTTCAGCTTTTAAAGTTCTGTTCCGCACACAAGGATGAAGGAAATCCACAAATTACTTTCTTCTTTCATTTACTTTAGTCCAGGGAAACGGTATGTGTTCCTAAGACCCTTTGTGCCATTTCGATGGATATGCAGATTGGAAATAAAAATACCGGGATGGAATTCATATGCCCTGAAGACAATTGTTTATGACTAAAAGTTATGACGTCATAATGATTTGTTTCATATCCGCTGCATTTTTTGTTCAGTTTCCATTATGTGGTTATTAGCCTAAAAGCAGAAACGCGTATGCATTTAATAAAAAGCCACTACGTTACTGTTGTGTTTTTAGCCCAGTAAAAGTATCAAGATATCCCAAAACCAAGTGAAGAGTGATTCAACACCTACAACTTTCGATTACTTGTTTTAACACAAAGACATTCAGCAACGGTTATATGTATAAAAGACGGTAAACTTGGTGTTCGAGTTCAACTTCTAAAGTTCTGTTCCGCACACAAAGATGAAGGAAATCCACAAATTACTTTCTCCTTCCAATTACTTTAGTCCAGGGAGACGGTATGTGTTCCTAGGACCTTTTGTGCCATTTCGATGGATATGCAAATTGGAAATAAGGATACCGGGATAGAAATCTTATGCCCTGATGACAACTGTTTATGACTAAAACTTTTGACGTCATAATGAATTGTTTCATATCTCCTGGATTTTTTGTTCAGTTTCCATTATGTGGTTATTAGCCTAGTAGTATACTGTACTGACGAAACCATGAAGGCAGAAACCCGTATACAGTTAATGAAAAGGTGCTACGTTACTGTTGTATTTTTAGCCCAGTAAAAATAATCAGATGTCTCAAAACCAAGTGAAAAGTGATTCAACACCTGCAATGTTCGATTACTTGCTTTAACACAAAAACATTCAGCAACGGTTATATCTATAAAAAACGGTAAACTTGGTGTTCGAGTTCAGCTTTTAAAGTTCTGTTCCGCACACAAGGATGAAGGAAATCCACAAATTGCTTTCTTCTTTCATCTACTTTAGTCCAGGGAAACGGTATGTGTTCCTAGGACCCCTTGTGCCATTTCGATAGATATGCAGATTGGAAATAAGGATACCGGGATAGATATCATATGCCCTGAAGGCAACTGTTTATGACAAAAATTTGTGACGTCATAATGATATGTTTTATAAGTGCTACATTTTTTGTTCAGTTTCCATTATGTGGTTATTAGCCTAGTAGTAAACTGTACTGACGAAGATATGAAGGCAAAAACGCGAATACAGTTAATAAAAAGCTACTACGTTACTGTTGTGTTTTTAGTTCAGTAAAACTAATAAGATATCCCAACACCAAGTGAAAAGTGATTCAACACATGCATTTTTCGATTACTTGCTTCAACACAAAAACAGTCAGCAACGGTTATATGTATAGAAGATTGTAAACTAGGTTTTCGAGTTCAGCTTCTAAAGTTTTGTTCCGCACACAAAGATGAAGGAAATCCACAAATTACTTTCTTCTTCCATCTACTTTAGTCCAGGGAGACGGTGTGTGTTTCTAAGACCTTTTGTGCCATTTCGATGGATATGCAGATTGAAAATAAGGATACCGGGATAAAATTCATATGCCCTGAAGACAACTGTTTATGAATAAACTTTATGTCGTCATAACGAATTGTTTCATATCTGCTGCACTTTTTGTTCAGTTTCGATTATGTGGTTACTAGCCTAGTAGTATACTGTACTGACGAAGATATGAAGGCAGAAACGCGTATACAGTTAATAAAATCCTACTACGTTACTGTTGTGTTTTTAGCCCAGTAAAAGTAATAAAACATCCGATGACCAACTGAAGCGTGATTCAACACCTGCAATCCTTGATTACTTGCTTCAACACAAAAACAGTCAGCAACGGTTTTATGTAAAAAAGACGGTAAACTTGGTGTTCGAGTTCAGTTTCTAAAATTCTTTTCCGCACACAAGGATGAAGGAAATCCACAAATTCCATGTTTTTTTTAACTATTTTAGTCCAGGGAGACGGTATGTGTTCCTAGGACCCTTTGTGCCATTTCGATGGATATGCAGATTAAAAAATAGGATACCGGGATAGATATCATATGCCCTGAAGACAACTGTTTATGACTAAAAATTTTGACGTCATAATGATTTGTTTCATATCTGCTGCATTTTTTGTTCAGTTTCCATTTAGTGGTTTTTAACTTAGTAGTATACTGTGCTGACGAAACCATGAAAGCAGAAACGCGTTTACAGGTAATAAAAAGCTATTACGTTACTGCTGTGTTTTTAACCCAGTAAAAGTAATAAGATATCCCAAGACCAGGTGAAGAGTGATTCAACACCTGCAATCTTCGATTGCTTGCTTCAACACAAAAATATTCAGCAACGGTTATATGTATAAAAGACGGTAATCTTGGTGTTCGAGTTCAGCTTTTAAAGTTTTGTTCTGCAGAAAAGGATGAAAGAAATCCACAAATTACTTGTTTTTTCCATCTACTTTGGTCCAGGGAAACGGTATGTGTTCCTAGGACCCTTTGTGCCATTTCGATGGATATGCAGATTGGAAATAAGGATACCGGGATAGAATTCATATGCCCTGAAGACAACTGTTTATGACTAAAAATTATGACGTCATAATGAATTGTTTCTTATCTGCCGCAGTTTTTGTTCAGTTTCCATTATGTGGTTATTAGCCTAGTTGTATACTGTACTGATGAAGCCATGAAAGCAGAAACGCGTATACAGTTAATAAAAAGCTACTACGTTACTGTTGTGTTTTTAGCCCAGTAAAAGTAATAAGATATCCGAAGACCAAGTGAAGAATGATTCAACACCTGCAATTTTCGATTACTGGCTTTAACACAGAAAATTTCAGCAACGGTTATATGTATAGAAGACGGTAAACTTGGTGTTCGAATTCAGCTTTTAAAGTTCTGTTTCGCACACAAGGATGAAGGAAAACAACAAATTGTTTTCTTCTTTCACTTTTTTTCGTCCAAGAAAACGGTATGTGTGCTAGGACCTTTTGTGCCATTTCGATGGATATGCAGTTTGGAAATAAGGATACCGGGATAAAATTCATACGTCCTGAAAACAATTGTTTATGACTAAACTTTATGACGTCATAATGAAATGTTTCATATTTGCTGCTTTTTTGGTTTAGTTTCCATTATGTGGTTATTGACCTAAAGGCCGAAACGCGTATACAGTTAATAAAAAGCTGCTACGTTACTGTTGTGTTTTTAGCCTAGCAAAAGTAATAAAATATCCGAAACCCATGTGAAGAGTGATTCAACACTTGCAATCTTCGATTACTTGCTTCAACACAAAAACATTCAGCAACGGTTATATCTATAGAAGACGATAAATTTGGTGTTCGAGTTCAGCTTTTAAAGTTCTGTTTTGGACACAAGGATGAAGAAAATCCACAAAATACTTGTTTTTTCCATTTACTTTAGTCCAGGGAGACGATATGTGTTCCTAGGTTTTTTTGCGCCATTTCGATGGATATGCAGATTGGAAATAAAGATACCGGGATACAATTCTAATGCCCTGAAAACAACTGTTTATGACTAAACTTTATGACGTCAAAATGAATTATTTCATATCTGCTGCAGTTTTTGTTGAGTTTCCATTATGTGGTTATATCCATCGATTTCGCACAAAAAGTCCTAGGAACACATACCGCTTCCCTGGACTGACCTAAAGTAGAAAGCTTAAAAGCAGAAACGCGTATACAGTTAAAAAAAAGTTACTACTTTACTGTTGTGTTTTTAACCCAGTAAAAAATATTAGATATGCAGATTGGAAATAAGGTCACCGGGATAAAGTTCATATGCCCTGATGACAACTGTTTATGAATAAAATTTATGACGTCATAATGATATGTTTCATATCTGCTGCAATTTTTGTTCAGTTTCCATTATGTGGTTATTAGCCTAGTAGTATACTGTACTGACGAAGCCATGAAGGCAGAAACGCGTATACAGTTAATAAAAAGCTACTACGTTACTGTTGTGTTTTTAGCCCAGTAAAAATAATAAGTCATCCCAAGACCAAGTGAAAAGTGAGTCAACACCTGGAATCTTCGATTAGTTGCTTCAACACAAAAACATTCAGCAACGGTTATAAGTGAAAAAGACGGTAAACTTCGTGTTCGAGTTCAGCTTTTAAAATTTTGTTCCGCACACAAGCATGAAAGAAACCCACAAATTAATTTCTTCTTCCATCTACTTTAGTCCAGGGAAACGGTATGTGTTCCTAGGACCCTTTGTGCCATTTCGATGGGAATGCAAATTGGAAATAAGGATACCGGGATAGAATTCATATGCCCTGATGACAACTGTTTATGACTAAAATTTATGACGTCATAATGAATTGTTTCATGTTTGCTGCATTTTTTGTTCAGTTTCCATTATGTGGTTATTAATCTAGTAGTAGTATACTGTACTGACGAAGCCATGAAGGCAGAAACGCGTAAACATATAATAAAAAGCTACTACGTTATTGTTGTGTTTTTAGCCCAGTTAAAGTATCAAGATATCCGAAAACCAAGTGAAGAGTGATTCAACACCTGCAATCTTCGATTACTTGCTTTAACACAAAAACAGTCAGAAACGGTTATATGTATAGAAGACGGTAAACTTGGTGTTCGAGTTCAACTTCTAAAATTCCGTTCCGCACACAAGGATGAAGCAAATCCACAAATTACTTTCTTCTTCTATTTACTTTAGTCGAAGGAGACGGTATGTGTTCCTAGGACTGTTTGTGCCATTTCGATGGATATGCAGATTGGAAACAAAGATACCGGGATGGCATTCATATGCTTTGATCACAACAGTTTATGACTAAAATTTATGACGTCATATTGAAATGTTTCATATGTGCTGCATTTTTTGTTCAGTTTCCATTATGTGGTTATTAGCTTAGTAGTATACTGTACTGACGAAGTCATGAAAGCAGAAACGCGTATACAGTCAATAAATAACTACTACGTTACTGTTGTGTTCTTAACCCACTAAAAGTATCAAGATATCCCAAAACCAAGTGAAGAGTGATTCAACACCTGCATATTTCGATTACTTGCTTCAACACAAAAACATTTAACAACGGTTATATGTATAGAAGACGGTAGACTTGGTGTTCGAGTTCAGTTTCTAAAGTTCTGTTCCGCACACAAAGATGAAGGAAATCCACAAATTACTTTCTTCTTCCATCTACTTTAGTCCAGGGAGACGGTATGTGTTCCTAAAACCCTTTGTGCCATTTCGATGGATATGCAAATTGGAAATAAGGATACCGGGATAGACTTCAATAAAACTGAAGACAACTGTTTATGACTAAATTTTTAGACGTCATAATGACTTGTTTCATATCTGCTGCATTTTTTGTTCAGTTTCCATTATGTGGTTATTAGCCTAGTAGTATACTGTACTGACGAAGCCATGAAGGCAAAAACGCGTACACAGTTGATAAAAAGCTACTACGTTACTGTTGTGTTTTTTGCCCAGTAAAAGTAATAAGATATCCCAAAACCAAAAAAAGAGTGATTCAACACCTGCATTCTTTGATTACTTGCTTCAACACCGAAACATTCACCAACGGTTATATGTATAAAAAATTGCAAACTTGGTGTTCGAGTTCAGCTTTTAAAGTTTTGTTCTGCACACAAGAATGAAGGAAATCCACAAAATATTTTCTTCTTCTATCTTTTTTAGTCCAGGGAGACGGTTAGTGTTCCTAGGACCTTTTGTGGAATTTCGATGGGAATGCAGATTGGAAATAAGCATACTGTAATAGAATTCATTTGTCCTGAAGACAACTGTTTATGATTAAACTTTATGACGTTATAATGATCTGTTTCATATCTGCTGCATTTTTTGTTCAGTTTCCATTATGTGGTTATTAGGTTAGCAGTATATTGTACTGACGAAGCCATGAAGGCAGAAACGCGTATACAGTCAATAAAAAATTACTACGTTACTGTTGTGTTTTTAGCTTAATAAAAACGATCAGATATCCCAAAATCAAGTGAAGAGTGATTCAACACCTGCAATCTTCATTACTTGCTTCAACACAAAAACATTCAGCAACGGTTATATGTATAGAAGACGGTAAACTTGGTGTTCGAGTTCAGCTTTTAAAGTTCTGTTCCGCACACAAGGATGAAGGAAAACCACAAATTACTTTCTTTTTCCATCTATTTTAGTCCAGGGAGACGGTATGTGTTTCCAGGATCCTTTGTGCCATTTCGATTGATATGCAGATTGGAAATAAGCATACCGGGTTAAATATCATATGTCTTGAAGAAAACTGTTTATGACTGAATTTTATGACGTCATAATGAATCGTTTCATATCTGTTGCATTTTTTTGTTCAGTTTCCATTATCTGGTTATTAGCCTAGTAGTATACTGTACTGACGAAACCACGAAGGCAGAAACGCGTATACAGTTGATAAAAAGCTACTACGTTACTGTTGTGTTTTTAGCCCAGTAAAAGTAATAAAATATCCCAAAACCAAGGAAAGAGTGATTCAACACCTGCATTCTTTGATTACTTGCTTCAACACAAAAACATTCAGCAACGGTTATATGTATAAAAGATTGCAAACTTGGTGTTCGAGTTCAGCTTTTAAAGTTCATTTCTGCACACAAAGATCAAGGAAATCCACAAAATATTTTCTTCTTCCATCTATTTTAGTCCAGGGAGACGGTATGTGTTCCTAAGATGGATGACCATGAAAACAGAAACGATGAAAACCATGAAAACAGAAACGCGTTTACAGGTAATAAAAAGCTATTACGTTACTGTTGTGTTTTTAGCATAATAAAAATAAAAAGATATCCCAAAACCAAGGGAAGAGTGATTCAACATCTGCATTTTTTGATTACTTGTTTTAACACCGAAACATTCAGCAACGGTTATACGTATAGAAGATTGCAAATTTGGTGTTCGAGTTCAGCTCTTAAAATTCTGTTCCGCACACAAAGATGAAGGAAATCCACAAATTACTTTCTTCTTCCATCTACTTTAGCCAAGGGAAACGGTATGTGTTCCTAGGTACTTTTGTGGAGTTTCGTTGGGTCTGCAGATTGGAAATAAGCATACCGTAATAGAATTCATTTGTTCTGAAAACAACTGTTTATGACTAAAATTTATGACGTCATAATGAATTGTTTCATATCTGCTGCATGTTTTGTTCAGTCTCCTTTATGTGGTTATTAGGTTAGCAGTATATTGTACTGACGAAGCCATGAAGGCAGAAACGCGTATACAGTTAATAAAAACTTACTACATTACTGTTGTGTTTTTAGCCCAATAAAAGTGATAAGACATCCCAAGAACAAGTGAAGAGTGATTGAACACCTGCAATCTTCGATTATTTGCTTCAACACAAAAACATTCAGCAACGGTTTTTTGTATAAAAAACCGGTATACTTGTCGTTCGAGTTCAGCTTTTAAAGTTCTGTTCCGCACACAAGGATGAAGGAAATCCACAAATTACTTTTTTCTTCCATCTACTTTAGTCCAGGCAGACGGTATGTGTTCCTTAGACTTTTTGTGCCAATTCGATGAGAATGCAGATTGGAAATAAGGTAACCGAGATAAAACTCATAGGCCCTTAAGACAACTGTTTATGACTAAAATTTTTGACGTCATAATGAATTGTTTCATATCTGCTGCATTTTTTGTTCAGTTTCCTATATGTGGGTATTAGCTTAGTAGTATACTGTACTGACGAAACCATGAACGCAGAAACGCGTATACAGTTAATAAAAAGCTACTACGTTACTGTTGTGTTTTTAGCGCAGTAAAAGTAATAAGATATCCGAAAACTAAATGAAGAATGATTCAACACCTGCAATCTTCAAGTAGTTGTTTCAACACAAAAACATTCAGCAACGGTTATACGTATAGAAAACGGTAAACTTGGTGTTCGAGGTTAGCTTTTAAAGTTCTGTTCCGCACACAAGGATGAAGGAAATCTACAAAATATTTTTTTTTTGCATCTAGTTTAGTCCAGGGAGACGGTATGAGTTCCTAGGACCCTTTGTGCCAATTCGATGGATATGCAAATTGGAAGTAAGGATACCGGGATAAACTTCAAAGGTTTTGAAAACAATTGTTTAGGACTGAACTTTATGACGTCATAATGATTTGTTTCATATCTTTTGCATTTTTTGTTCAGTTTCCATTATGTGGTTATTAGCTTAGTAGTATACTGTACTGACGAAGCCATGAAGGCAAAAACGCGAAAAGAGGTAATAAAAAACTACTACGTTACTGTTGTGTTTTCAGCCCAGATAAAATGATAAGATATCCGAAGACCAAGTGAAGAGTGATTCAACACCTGCAAATTTCGATTACTTGCTTCAACACAAAAACATTCAGCCACAGTTTTGAGTAAAAAAAACGGTAAACTTGCTGTTCAAGATCAGCTTTTAAAGTTCTGTTCCGCACACAAAAATGAAGGAAATCCACAAATTACTTTCTTCTTCCATCTACTTTAGTCCAGCAAGACGGTATGTGTTCCTAGGACCCTTTGTGCCATTTCGATGGATGTGCAGTTTGGAAATAAGGATACCGGGATAAAATTCATCTGTCCTGAAGACAATTCCTTATGACTAAACTTTATGACGTCATAATGAATTGTTTCTAATTTGCTGCATTTTTTGTTCAGTTTCCATTATGTGGTTATTAGCCTAGTAGTATGCTGTACTGACGAAGCCATGAAGGCAGAAACGTCAATACAGTTAACAAAAAGCTACTACGTTATTGTTGTGTTTTTAGCCCAGTAAAAGTAATAAGGAGTCCCAAAACCAAGTGAAGAGTGATTCAACACCTGCAATCTTCGATTATTTGCTTCAACACAAAAACATTTAGCAACGGTTATATGTATAACAGACGGTAAACTTGGTGTTCGAGTTCAGCTTTTAAAGTTCTGTTCCGCACACAAGCATGAAGGAAATCCACAAATTACTTTCTTTTTCCCTTTACTTTGGTCCAAAAAGACGGTATGTGTTCTTAGGACCCTTTGTGCCGTTTCGATGGTTATGCAGATTGAAAATAAGCCTACCGGGATAAACTTCATATGCTCTGAAGACAACTGTTTGTGACTAAAATTTATGACGTCATAATGAATTGTTTCATATCTGCTGCATTTTTTGTTGAGTTTCCAAGATGTGGTTATTAGCCTGGTAGTATACTGTATTGACGAAGCCATGAAGGCAGAAACGCGTATACAGTTAATAAAAAGCTACTACGTTACTGTTGTGTTTTTAGCCCAGTAAAAGCAATAAGATATCCGAAAACCAAGTGAAGTGTGATCCAACACTTGCAATGTTCGATTACTTGCTTTAACACAGAAACATTCAGCAACGATTATATGCATAGAAGACAGTAAACTTGGTGTTCGAGTTCAGCTTCTAAAGTTCTGTTACGCACACAAGGATGAAGGAAATCCACAAAATTTTTTTCTCTTCCATCTACTTTAGTCCAGGCAAACGGTATGTGTTTCTAGGACTTTTTGTGCCATTTCGATGGATATGCAAATTGGAAATAAGGATAACGGGATAGAAGTCATAAGCCCTGAAAACAACTGTTTATGATTAAAATTTATGACGTCCAATTGAATTGTTTCAAATCTGCTGCATTTTTTGTTCAGTTTCCATTATGTGGTTTTTAGCTTAAAAGCAGAAACGCGTATACAGTTAATAAAAACCTACTAGATTACTGTTGTGTTTTTAGCCCAGTAGAAATAATAAGCTATCCTTAAACCAAGTAAGTAGTGATTCAACATTCGCAATCTTTGATTACTTGCTTCAACACAGAAACATTCAGCAACGGTTATATGTATAAAAAACAGTAAATTTGGTGTACGAGTTCAGCTTTTAAAGTTCTTTTCCGCACACAAGGATGAAAGAAATCCACAAATTACTTTCTTCTTCCAACTACTTTAGTCCAGGGAGACGGTATGTGTTTTTGAACCCTTTGTGCCATTTCGATGGATATGCAGATTGGAAATAAAGACACCAAGATAGATATCATTTGCCCTGAAAACAAGTGTTTATGACTAAACTTTATGACGTTATAATGAATTGTTTCATGTCTGCTAAAGTTTTTGTTCAGTTTCCAATATGTGGTTATTAGCCCAGTAGTATACTGTACTGACGAAACCTTGGAAGCAGAAACGCTAATACAGTTAACAAAAAGCTACTACGTTACTGTTGTCTTTTTAGCCCAGTAAAAATAATAAGATATCCGAACACCAAGTGAGGAGTGATCCAACACCTACAATTTTCGATTATTTGCTTCAACACAAAAATATTCAACAACGATTATATGCATAGAAGACTGTAAACTTGGTGTTCGAGTTCAGCTTTTAAAGTTCTGTTCCGCACACAAGGATGAAGGAAATCCACAAATTATTTTCTTCTTTCATCTAATTTGGTCCAGGGAGACAGTATGTGTTCGTAGGACTGTTTGTGCCATTTCAATGGATATGCAGATTGGAAATAAGGATACCGGGATAGAAGTCATATGCCCTGAAGAACACTGTTTATGACTAAAATTTATGACGTCATAGAAAATTGTTTTATTCCTGCTGCATTTTTTGTTCAGTTTCCATTATGTGGTTATTAGCTTAGTAGTATACTGCACTGACGAATCCATGAAGACAAAAACGCGTATACAGTCAATAAAAAACTACTACGTTACTGTTGTGTTTTTAGCCCCGTGAAAGTAATAAGATAGCCCAAGACCAAGTGAATTATGATTGAACACTTGCAATCTTCGATTATTTCCTTAACACAAAAACATTCAGCAACGATTATATGTATAGAAAACTGTAAACTTCGTGTTCGAGTTCAGCTTCTAAAGTTCCGTTCTGCACACAACGACGAAGGAAATCCACAAATTACTTTTTTCTTCCATCTGCTTTAGTCCAGGGACACGGTATGTGTTTCCAGGATCCTTTGTGCCATTTCGATGGATATGCAGACTGGAAATAAGGATACCGGGTTAAATATCATATGTCCTGAAGACAACTGTTTATGACTAAACTTTATGACGTCATAATGAATTGCTTATGATCTGCTGCATTTTTTGTTCAGTTTCCATTTAGTGGTTATTAGCTTAACAGTTTACTGTACTGACGAAGCCATGAAGGCAGAAGCGCGTATACGATCAGTGAAAAGCTACTACGTTGCTGTTGTGTTTTTAGCCCAGTAAAACAAATAAGTTGTCCGAAAACTAAAGGAAGAATGACTCAACACCTGCAATTTTCGAGTATTTGTTTCAACACAGAAACCTTCAGCAACGGTTATATGTATAGAAGACTGTAAACTTCGTGTTTGACTTCAGCTTTTAAAGTTTTGTTCCGCACACAAGGATGAAGGAAATCCACAAATTCCTTTTTTTTTCCATCTATTTTAGTCCAGGCAGACGATATGTGTTCCTATGATTTTTTGTGCCATTTCGATGGGTATGCAGATTGGAATAAAAGATACCGGGATAGATATCCAATGTCCTGAAGACAACTGTTTATGACTAAAGTTTATGACGTCATAATGAATTGTTTTATATCTGCTGCATTTTTTGTTTAGTTTCCGTTATGTGGTTATTAGCCTAGTAGTATTCTGTACTGACGAAGCCATGAAGGCAGAAATGCGTACACAGTTAATAAAAAGCTACTACGTTACTGTTGTGTTTTTAGCCCAATACAAATAATGAGATATCCGGAAACTAAATGAAGAATGATTCAATATTTGCAATCTTCGATTATTTGTTTCAACACAAAAACATTCAGCAACGGTTATATGTATAGAAGATTGCAAACTTGATGTTCGAGTTCAGCTTTTAAAGTTCTGTTCCGCACACAAGGATGAAGGAAATCCAAAATTACTTTCTTCTTCCATCTATTTTAGTCCAGGCAGACGGTATGTGTTTTTGAACCTTTTGTGCCATTTCGATGGATATGCAGATTGGAAATAAAGATACCGGGATAAATGTCATATGTCCTGAAAACAACTGTTTATGACTAAAAATTATGACGTCATCATGAATTGTTTCATACCTGCTGCATTTTTTGTTCAGTTTCCAATATGTGGTTATTAGCCTAGTAGTATACTGTACTGACGAAACCATGAAGGCAGAAACGCGTATACAGTTATTAAAAAGCTACTACGTTACTTTTGTGTTTTTAACCCAATAAAAGTGATCAGATATCCCAAGACCAAGTGAAGAGTGATTCAACACCTGCAATCTTCGATTATTTGTTTCAACACACAAACATTCAGCAACGGTTATATGTATAGAAAACGGTATTCTTGAAGTTCGAGTTCAGTTTTTAAAGGTTTTTTCCGCACACAAGGATGAAGGAAATCCACAATATATTTTCTTCTTCCATCTATTTTATAACCAGGGAAACGGTATGTGTTCCTAGGACTTTTTGTGCCAGTTCGATGGATATGCAGACTGGAAATAAGGATACCGGGATAGAAGTCATATGCCCTGAAAACAACTGTTCATGACTAAAATTTATGACGTCATAATGAACTGTTTCCAATCTGCTGCAATTTTTGTTCAGTTTCCATTATGTGGTTAATAGCTTAAAGGTACAAACGCGCATACAGTTAATAAAAACCTACTACATTACTGTTGTGTTTTTAGCCCAGTAAAAGTAATAAGATATGCCTAAACCAAGTAAGTAGTGATTCAACACCCGCAATCTTCGATTACTTGCTTCAACACAGAAACATTCAGCAACGGTTATATGTATGGAAGACGGTAAACTTGGTGTTCGAGTTCAGCTTTTAAAGTTCTGTTCCGCACACAAGGATGAAGGAAATCCACAAATTACTTTCTTTTTCCATCTGTTTTAGTCCAGAGAGACGGTATGTGTTCCTAGGAATCTTTGTGCCATTTCGATGGATATGCAGCTTGGAAATAATGATACCGGGATAGAGATCTAATGCCCTGAATACAATTGTTTATGATTAAACTTTATGACGTCATAATGAATTGTTTCCAGTTTGCTAAATTTTTTGTTCAGTTTCCATTATGTGGTTATTAGCCTAGTAGTATACTGTACTGACGAAGCCATGAAAGCAGAAACGCGTATTTAATCAATCAAAAGCTACTACGTTACTGTTGTGTTTTTAGCCCAGTAAAAGTAATAAGATATCCGAAGACCAAGTGAGGAGTGATCCAACACCTGCAAGTTTCGATTACTTGCTTCAACACAAAAACAGTCAACAACGATTATATGCATAGAAGACTGTAAATTTGGTGTTCGAGTTCAGCTTCTAAAGTTCTGTTTCGTACAGAATGATGAAGGAAATCCACAAATTATTTTCTTGTTCCATCTACTTTAGTCCAGGGAGACAGTATGTGTTCCTAGGACCCTTTGTGCCATTTCGAAGGATATGCAGATTGGAAACAAGGATACCGGGATAAAAGTCTAATGCCCTGAAAAACACTGTTAATGACTAAAAGTTATGACGTCATAATAAATTGTTTTATATCTGCTGCATTTTTTGTTCAGTTTCCATTATGTGGTTATTAGCCTAGTAAATTTTTGTACTGACGAATCCATGAAAACAAAAACGCGTATACAGTTAATGAAAAGCTACTACGTACTCTTGTGTTTTTAGCCCAGTTAAAGTAATAAGATATCCCAAGAAAAAGTGAGGAGTGAATCAACACCTGCAATCTTCGAGTGCTTTTTTCAACACAAAAACATTCAGCAACGATTATATGTACAGAAAACTGTAAACTTCGTGTTCGAGTTCAGCTTTTAAAGTTCCGTTTTGCACACAAAGATGAAGGAAATCCACAAATTACTTTCTTCTTCCATCTACTTTAGTCCAGGGAGACGGTATGTGTTTCCAGGATCCTTTGTGCCATTTCGATGGACATGCAGATTGGAAATAAGGATACCGGGTTAAATATCACATGTCCTGAAGACAACTGTTTATGACTAAACTTTATGACGTCATAATGAATTGTTTCAAAATCTGCTGCATTTTTTTTTTCAGTTTCCATTATGTGGTTATTAGCTTAGCAGTATACTGTACTGACGAAGCCATGAAGACAGGAACGCGTATACAATCAATAAAAAGCTACTACGTTACCGTTGTGTTTTTAGCTTAGTAAAAATAATAAGATATCCGGAAACTAAATGAAGAATGAGTCAACACCTGCAATCTTCGATTCTTTGTTTCAACACAAAAACACTCAGCAACGGGTATATGTATAGAAGACTGTAAACTTGGTGTTCGAGTTCAGCTTTTAAAGTTCTGTTCCGCACACATGGATGAAGGAAATCCACAAAGTATTTTCTTCGTCCATCTACTTTAGTCCAGGAAAACGGTGAGTGTTCCTAAGATATTTTGTGCTATTTCGATGGATATGCAAATTGGAAATAAGGATACCGGGATAGATATCATTTGTTCTGAAAACAACTTTTTATGACTAAAGTTTATGACGTCATAATGAATTGTTTCATATCTGCTGCATTTTTTGTTCAGTTTCCAATATGTGGTTATTAGCCCAGTAGTATACTGTACTGACGAAACCATCAAGGCAAAAACGCGTATACAGTTAATAAAAACCATTTGCATTACTGTTGTGTTTTTAGCCCAATAAAAGTGATAACATATCCCAAGACCAAGTGAAGAGTGATTGAACACCTGCAATCTTCGATTTATTGCTTCAACACAGAAACATTTAGCAACGGTTTTATGTATAAAAGACGGTAAACTTGCTTTTCGAGTTCAGCTTTTAAAGTTCTGTTCCGCACACAATGATGAAGGAATTCCACAAATTGCTTTCTTCTTCCATCTACTTTAGTCCAGAGAGACAGTATGTGTTCCTAGGAATTTTGTGCCTTTTCGATGGATATGCAGATTGGAAATATGGATACCGAGATAGAATTCATAGGCCCGGAAGGCAACTGTTTATGACTAAATCTTATGACCTCATAATGAATTGTTTCATATTTGCTGCAATTTTTGTTCAGTTTCCATTATGTGGTTATTAGCCTAGTAGTATACTGTACTGACGAAGCGGTGAAGGCAAAAACGCGTATACAGTTAATAAAAAGCTACTACGTTGCTGTTGTGTTTTTAGCCCAGTAAAAGTAATAGGATAGCCCAAGACCAAATGAAGAATGATCTAACACTTGCAATCTTCGATTACTTGCTTCAACACAAAAACATTCAGCAACGATTATATGTATAGAAGACTGTAAACTTCGTGTTCGAGTTCAGCTTTTAAAATTCCGTTCTGCACACGAGGATGAAGGAAATCCACAAATTACTTTCTTCTTTCTTCTACTTTAATCCAGGGAAACGGTATGTGTTTCCAGGATCCTTTGTGCCATTTCGATGGATATGCAGACTGGAAATATGGATACCGAAATACATATCATATGCCCTGAAGACAACTGTTTTTGATTAAACTTTACGACGTCATAATGAATTGTTTCATATGTGCTGCATTTTTTGTTCAGTTTCCATTATGTGGTTATTAGCCTAGCAGTATACTGTACTGACGAAGCCATCAAAGCAGAAACGCGTATACAGTCAATAAAAAGCTACTACGTTACTGTTGCGTTTTTAGCCCAGTAAAAATAATAACATATCCCTAAACTAAATGAAGAATGATTCAACACCTGCAATCTTCGATTACCTGCTTCAACACAAAAACATTCAGCAACGGTTATATGTATAGAAGACGGTAAACTTGGTGTTCGAGTTCAGCTTTTAAAGTTCTGTTCCGCACACAAGGATGAAGGAAATCCACAAATTACTTTCTTCGTGCATCTATTTTAGTCCAGGAAGACGGTATGTGTTCCTAAGAGATTTTGTGCCATTTCCATGGATATGCAAACTGGAAATAAGGATACCGGGATAGATATCATTTGTCCTGAAAACAACCCTTAATGATTAAAATTTATGACGTCATAATGAATTGTTTTATATCTGCTGCATTTTTTGTTCAGTTTCCAATATGTGGTTATTAGCCTAGTAGTATACTGTACTGACGAAGCCATCAAGGCAAAAACGCGTATACAGCTAATAAAAACCTACTGCATTACTGTTGTGTTTTTAGCCCAATAAAAGTGTGAAGATATCCCAAGACCAAGTGAAGAGTGATTGAACACCTTCAATCTTCGATTATTTGCTTCAACACAGAAACATTCAGCAACGGTTTTACGTATAGAAGACGGTAAACTTGGTGTTCGAGTTCAGCTTTTAAAGTTTTGTTCCGCACACATTGATGAAGGAAATCCACAAATTGCTTGCTTCTTCCATCTACTTTAGTGCAGGGGGACGGTATGTGTTCCTAGAACTTTTTGTGCCATTTCGATGGATATGCAGATTGGAAATAAGGATACCGAGATAGAATTCATAGGCCCTGAAAGCAATTGTTTATGACTAAATCTTATGACCTCATAATGAAGTGTTTTATATCTGCCGCATTTTTTGTTCAATTTCCATTATGTGGTTATTAGCCTAGTTGTATACTGTACTGACGAAGCCATGAAGGCAGAAACGCGTACACAGTTAATAAAAAGCTTTTACGTTGCTGTTGTGCTTTTAGCCCAGTAAAAGTAATAAGCTATCCGAAGACCAAATGAAGAATGATCCAACACTTGCAATCTTCGATTACTTGCTTCAACACAAAAACGTTCAGCAACGATTATATGTATAAAAGACTGTAAACTTGGTGTTCGAGTTCAGCTTTTAAAGTTTCGTTTTGCACACAAGGATGAAGGAAATCCACAAACTGTTTTCTTCTTTCTTCTACTTTAGTCCAGGGAGACGGTGTGTGTTTCCAGGATCCTTTGTGCCATTTCGATGGATATGCAGACTAGAAATAAAGTTACCGGGATACATATTATATGCCCTGAAAACAACTGTTTTTGACTAAACTTTACGACGTCATAATGAATTGTTTCATAACTGCTGCATTTTTTGTTCAGTTTCCATTTTGTGGTTATTAGCTTAGCAGTATACTGTACTGACGAAGCCATGAAAGCAGAAACGCGTATACAGTCAATAGAAAGCTACTACGTTACTGTTGCGTTTTTAACCCAGTAAAAGTAATAAAATATCCGTAAATTAAATGAAGAATGAGTCAACACCTGCAATCTTCGATTACCTGCTTCAACACAGAAACATTTAGCAACGGTTATATGTATAGAAAACGGTAAACTTGGTGTTCGAGTTCAGCTTTTAAAGTTCTGTTCCGCACACAATGATGAAGGAACCCCACAAATTACTTTCTTCTTCCATCTACTTGAATCCAGAGAGACGGTATGTGTTCCTAGGACCCTTTGTGCCATTTCGATGGCAATGCAGATTGGAAACAAGGATACCGGGATAGATATCATATGTCCTGAGAACAACTGTTTGTGATTAAAATTTATGACGTCATAATGAATTGTTTCATATCTGCTGCATTTTTTGTTCAGTTTCCAACATGTGGTTATTAGCCTAGTATAGTACTGTCCTGACGAAGTCATGAAAGCAGAAACGCGTATTCAGTTGATAAAAAGCTACTACGTTAGTGTTGTTTTTTTAGCCCAGTAAAAGTAATAAGATATGCCAAAACCAAGTGAAGAGTGATTGAACACCTGCAATCTTCGATTACTTGCTTCAACACAGAAACATTCAACAACGATTATATGCATAGAAGACTGTAAACTTGGTGTTCGAGTTCAGCTTTTAAAGTTCTGTTCCGCACACAAGGATGAAGGAAATCCACAAACTATTTTCTTCTTCCATCTACTTTAGTCCAGGGAAACGGTATGTGTTCCCAGGACCCTTTGTGCCATTTCGATGGATATGCAGATTGGAAACAAGGATACCAGGATAGAAATCATATGCCCTGAAGAACACTGTTTATGACTAAAATTTATGACGTCATAATAAATTGTTTTATATCTGCTGCATTTTTTGTTCAGTTTCCATTATGTGGTTATTAGCCTAGTAGTATACTGTACTGACGAATCCATGAAAACAGAAACGCGTATACAGTTAATAAAAAGCTACTACGTACTCTTGTGTTTTTAGCCCAGTAAAAGTAATAAAATATCCCAAGAAAAAGTGATGAATGATACAACACCTGCAATCTTCGATTACTTCCTTCAACACAAAAACATTCAGCAACGACTATATGTATGGAAGACTGTAAATTTCGTGTTCGAGTTCAGCTTTTAAAGTTCCGTTCTGCACACAAGGATGAAGGAATTCCACAAATTACTTTCTTCTTCCATCTACTTTAGTCCAGGAAGACGGTATGTGTTTCCAAGATCTTTTGTGCCATTTCGATGGATATGCAGATTGGAAATAAGGATACCGGGTTAAATATCATATGTCCTGAAAACAATTGTTTATGACTAAGTTTTATGACGTCATAATGAAATGTTTCAATATTTGCTGCATTTTTTGTTCACTTTCCATTTTGTGGTTATTAGCTTAGCAGTATACTGTACTGACGAAGCTATGAAAGCAGAAACGCGTATACCGTCAATAAAAAGCTACTACGTTACTGTTGTGTTTTTAGCCCAGTAAAAGAAATAAAATATCCGAAAACTAAATGAAGAAAGATTCAACACCTGCAATCTTCGATTATTTGTTTCAACACAAAAACATTCAGCAACGGTTAAATGTATAAAAAACGGTAAACTGGGTGTTCGTGTTCAGCTTTTAAAGTTCTGTTCCGCACACAAGGATGAAGGAAATCCACAAATTATTTTCTTCGTCCATCTACTTTAGTCCAGGGAGACGGTATGTGTTCCAAAAATATTTTGTGCCATTTCGATGGATATGCAAATTGGAAATAAGGATACCGGGATAGATATCATTTGTCCTGAAGACAACCCTTAATGACTAAAATTTATGACGTCATAATGAATTGTTTCATATCCGCTGCATTTTTTGTTCAGTTTCCAACATGTGGTTATTAGCCTAGTAATGTACTGTCCTGACGAAGCCATGAAAGCAGAAACGCGTATTCAGTTGATAAAAAGCTACTACGTTACTGTTGTTTTTTTAGCCTAGTAAAAGTAATAAAATATCCAAAAACCAAGTGAAGAGTGATTGAACACCTGCAATCTTCGATTACTTGCTTCAACACAGAAACATTCAGCAACGGTTATATGTCTAGAGAATTGCAAACTTGGTGTTCGAGTTCAGCTTTTAAAGTTCTGTTCCGCACACAAGGATGAAGGAAATCCACAAATTACTTTTTTTTTCCATCTATTTTAAACCAAGGAGACGGTATGTGTTTCTAGGACTTTTTGTGCCAATTCGATGAATATGAAAATTGGAAATAAGAATTACGGAGAAAAGTCATATGCCCTGAAAACAACTGTTTATGACTAAAATTTATGACGTCATATTAAATTGTTTCATATGTTCCGCAAGTTTTGTTCAGTTTCCATTATGTGGTTATTAGCCTAGTCCTATACTGTACTGACGAAGCCATGAAGACAGAAACGCGTATACAGTTAATAAAAAGCTACTACGTTACTGTTGTGTTTTTAGCCCAGTAAAAGTAATAAGATATCCCAAGACCAAGTGAAGAGTGATTGAACATTTGCAATCTTCGATTACCTGCTTCAACACAGAAACATTCAGCAACGGTTATATGTATAGAGAATTGCAAACTTGGTGTTCGAGTTCAGCTTTTAAAGTTCTGTTCCGCACACAAGGATGAAGGAAATCCACAAATTACTTTCTTCTTCCTTTTATTTTAGTCCAGGGAGACGGTATGTGTTCCTAGGAACTTTTGTGCCATTTCGATGGATATGCAAATTGGAAATAAGGATACCGGGATAGATATCATTTGTCCTGAAAACAAATCTTTATGACT
Organism: Trididemnum miniatum; assembly: GCA_964006365.1. Taxonomy (NCBI): domain Eukaryota; kingdom Metazoa; phylum Chordata; class Ascidiacea; order Aplousobranchia; family Didemnidae; genus Trididemnum; species Trididemnum miniatum. Next base: position 628,870 of record OZ023249.1, read on the forward strand.
AAAGTTTATGACGTCATAATGAATTGTTTCATATCTGCTGCATTTTTTGTTCAGTTTCCAATAGGTGGTTATTAGCCCAGTAGTATACTGTACTGACGAAGCCATCAAGGCAGAAACGCGTATACAGTTAACAAAAACCTATTGCATTACTGTTGTGTTTTTAGCCCAATAAAAGTGATAACATATCCCAAGACCAAGTGAAGAGTGAATGAACACCTGCAATCTTCGATTATTTGCTTCAACACAAAAACATTCAGCAACCGTTTTATGTATAGAAGACGGTAAACTTGGTGTTCGAGTTCAGCTTTTAAAGTTTTGTTCCGCACACAAAGAAACGTAGATGTATGCTGCATACAGGAAGTGAGATGGAGAGGTGAAGGAGCTCGATTTATGGGTGTTAAAGAACGGAGATACAAGTTTTGGTGGTCAGGAAACGATGCTAGGGTAGGCGGAGTGGGTATTTTGGCGAAAGAAGAACTATGTAGCAATGTGGTGGAAGTTCGAAGAAGAAGCGATAGGGTGATGTCGATGGTGATGATGATTGGAAAAGAGATCATGAGAGTGATATGTGCGTATGGTCCTCAATGTGGAAGATCAGTGGCAGAGAAGCAACGCTTCTATGATGAACTGGCTTGTGAATGGGACCTTAAGAGCAACAATGAAATGGTGATGGGTTTGGGAGATTTTAATGGACATGTGGGACAATCAGTCGATGGATTTGAGAATGTACATGGAGGAAATGGAGTAGGTGAGAGAAATATGGAAGGAAGATTACTATTAGAGTTCTGCGATGAGAAAGAGTTATGCGTGGCCAACACATGGTTTAAGAAGAAGGAAGAGAGAAAGATAACGTACAGATCTGGAGGAAATGGAACAGAAATTGACTTTGTGCTGGTTGGAAGAAATCAAAGGAAATATGTGACTGATGTAAAGGTGATTCCGGGAGAGTTACAGCATGGTCTTATAGTTGCTAATGTACGAGGTAGAAGACTGAAAAGACCTGGGAGGAAAACTAACATCATATGTAGAAGAGTGTGGAAATTGAAAGAAGAGGAGACAAAAAGCAACTTTAAGCAGAGAGTAAGAGAGTTGGTGGATATGGAAGCTCCTGATTTGTGGAAATCTTTCAAAGAAGGAGTCTTGAAAGCATGTGATGAGTTGTGTGGAAAGAAAACTTTACGTAGACATGGAGGAAGCACATGGTGGTGGAATGATAATGTTAAGGATGCTATTGCGAGGAAGAAGGAAGCGTACAAGACATGGTGCAATGCAAGATCTGAAGAGAACAAGGAGGTGTACAATAGCTTAAAGAAGAAAGCAAAAAAAGTGGTGGCAAGAACCATGAAAATAGAGGCTGAAAAAGAACTGAACGAATTGGGCAAGACCCCGAACAGCATTTTTAAGTTTTTAAAGTCCATGAAAAGAGATGGGAAAGATGTTGAAGGTGGAAGTTGCTTAAGAGACAGTGCTGGAAGGCTGGCTTTCTCGGAGGATGACAGGAAAAGAGTTTGGAAAGAACACATGGAGAAGATTATGAACGAAGAAAACGTGTGGGATCAGGTGACCGATGCAGACATGGTAGAAGGACCCATAGAGAGGATTACTCCTGCAGAGGTGCTAAATGCCATAAAGGTTATGAAAACAGGAAGAGCAGCTGGTTTGTCAGAAGTAAACATCGAAATGATAAATGCAAGTGGCCAAGTTGGAGTAGAGGTGATGACAGAACTATGTCAGAAAGTATTGGATGGAGCAGGTATGCCAGACGAATGGAAGACAAGTGTAATGTTGCCAATTTTCAAACGAAAGGGTGACGTAAGGAGTTGTGCTTCTTATAGAGGTGTGAAATTATTGGAGCACGGAATGAAGGTTGTAGAACGAGTATTGGAAAAGAGGATACGAGGGATGATAGCTCTGGATGATATGCAGTTTGGATTTATGCCTGGAAGGGGGACGATAGATGCACTATTTGTAGTGAGGAGATTGCAAGAAGTATACCGCGAGATGGATAAATGTTTGTACATGTGCTTTGTTGATTTGGAGAAGGCGTTTGACAGAGTTCCAAGAAAAGTGGTAGAATGGGCACTGAGAAAAAGATGTGTACCGGAGGGAATGGTGAAAGCAGTGATGAGTCTATATGAAGGGGCCACAACAAAAGTAAGAGTCGGGTCGGGATACTCTGACGAATTTTCTGTGACAGTAGGAGTACATCAAGGTTCAGTACTGTCACCATTGCTGTTTGCCATTGTAATGGATGTTGTGACAGAAAAGGCAAGAGAGGGCTTGATGAATGAAGTGCTGTACGCAGACGATTTGGTGCTAATGGGAGATTCTATGGAGGAGCTGCGTTATAAGTTTGGAAGGTGGAGAGAGTCTCTGGAATGTAAAGGTTTGAAGGTAAACAACATAAAAACGAAAGTGATGGTGAGTGGAACAGACGGAGAGATACAAAAGAGTAAGACTGATCCATGCGGAGTGTGTGGGAGAAGAGTGATGGTGAACTCTTTGCTATGTACTAAATGTGGTTGTTGGATTCATGGAAGGTGTGCGAAAATCAAGAGGGTGTCAAGGGCCCTTGCAAAAGGATTTGTCTGTGAAGTATGCAGGCGTGGGATGACGGGAACGCGGCTGCCACAGGAGAAGCTGTGTGATGGAGTGGAGACTGTTAAAAGTTTTTGCTATTTGGGCGATAGACTTAATGCGAGTGGTGGATCTGAGGCGGCGGTGACAGCAAGAACGAGAATTGGATGGTTGAAGTTCAGAGAATGTGGTGAGGTGCTCTATGGTAGAAGGTTTTCGCTTAAGATAAAAGGAAGAGTGTATCAGAGCTGTGTGCGTTCAGCGATTCTGTATGGGAGTGAAACGTGGTGTCTAACGGAAGGAGAAGTTGCGATTTTGAGAAGAACAGAGAGAGCTATGTTGAGAGCCATGTGTGGTGTTAAGTTAATGGACAAGAAAATCACGAAAGAATTGATGGAGATGTTGGGTTTGGTTGAGTCGTTGGAAATGATAGCGAAGGCGAATGCTGTGAGGTGGTATGGCCATGTGCTGAGAAGGGAAGATGGTAACATCTTGAGAAAGGCTCTAGACTTGGAAGTTATGGGTAAAAGAAGAAGAGGTCGGCCAAAAGGCACATGGAAGAGAAAAGTTGAAGAAGAAGTGAAGAAGTTGGGGTTAGAAAAGGAAGATGCCTTGGATCGAGAGAAATGGAGACGGGCGGTATGGAAATGCAGTCAAATGGGGTGAATCCGGCCACCTCCGTTGACGGGGAGAACACCGGATAATTCTGGACATCATCACAATGATGAAAGAAATCCACAAGTTATTTTTTTCTTCCATCTACTTTAGTCCAGGGAAACAGTATGTGTTCCTAGGACTTTTTGTGCCATTTCGATGGATATGCAGATTGGAAATAAGGATACCGAGATAAAATTCATAGGCCCTGAAGGCAACTGTTTATGACTAAATCTTATGACCTCATAATGAATTGTTTCATATCTGCTGCATTTTTTGTTCAGTTTGCATTATGTGGTTATTAGCCTAGTTGTATACTGTACTGACGAAGCCGTGAAGGCAGAAACGCGTATACAGTTAATAAAAAGCTACTACGTTGCTGTTGTGTTTTTAGCCCAGTAAAAGTAATAGGATATCCCAAGACCAAATGAAGAATGATCTAACACTTGCAATCTTCGATTATTTGCTTCAACACAAAAACATTCAGCAACGATTATATGTATAGAAGACTGTAAACTTGGTGTTCGAGTTCAGCTTTTAAAGTTTCGTTCTGCACACAAGGATGAAGGAAATCCACAAATTACTTTCTTCTTTCTTCTACTTTAGTCCAGGGAGACGGTATGTGTTTCCAGGATCCTTTGTGCCACTTCGATGGATATGCAAATTGGAAATAAGGATACCGGGATACATATCATATGCCCTGAAGACAACTGTTTATGACTAAACTTTACGATGTCATAATGAATTGTTTTATATCTGCTGCATTTTTTGTTCAGTTTCCATTATGTGGTTATTAGCTTAGCAGTATACTGTACTGACGAAGCCATGAAAGCAGAAACGCGTATACAGTCAATAAAAAGCTACTACGTTACTGTTGCGTTTTTAGCCCAGTAAAAGTAATAAGATATCCGTAAATTAAATGAAGAATGATTTAACACCTGCAATCTTCGATTACCTGCTTCAACACAGAAACATTCCGCAACGGTTATATGTATAGAAGACGGTAAACTTGGTGTTCGAGTTCAGCTTTTAAAGTTCTGTTCCGCACACAAGGATGAAGGAAATCCACAAATTACTTTCTTCTTCCATCTACTTGAATCCAGAAAAACGGTATGTGTTCCTAAAACCCTTTGTGCCATTTCGATGGATATGCAGATTGGAAACAAGGATACCGGGATAGTTATCGTATGTGCTGAAGACAACTGTTTATGATTAAAATTTATGACGTCATAATGAATTGTTTCATATCTGCTGCATTTTTTGTTCAGTTTCCAACATGTGGTTATTAGCTTAGTATTGCACTGTTTTGACGAAGCCATGAAAGTAAAAACGCCTATTCAGTTGATAAAAAGCTACTACGTTAGTGTTGTTTTTTTAGCCCAGTAAAAGTAATAAGATATGCCAAAACCAAGTGAAGAGTGATTGAACACCTGCAATCTTCGATTACTTGCTTCAACACAAAAACATTCAACAACGATTATATGCATAGAAGACTGTGAACTTGGTGTTCGAGTTCAGCTTTTAAAGTTCTGTTCCGCACACAAGGATGAAGGAAATCCACAAACTATTTTCTTCTTCCATCTACTTTAGTCCAGGGAAACGGTATGTGTTCCTAGGACCCTTTGTGCCCTTTCGATGGATATGCAGATTGGAAACAAGGATACCAGGATAGAAATCATATGCCCTGAAGAACACTGTTTATGACTAAAATTTATGACGTCAGAATAAATTGTTTTATATCTGCTGCATTTTTTGTTCAGTTTCCATTATGTGGTTATTAGCCTAGTAGTATACTGTACTGACGAATCCATGAAAACAAAAACGCGTATACAGTTAATAAAAAACTACTACGTACTTTTGTGTTTTTAGCTCAGTAAAAGTAATAAGATATCCCAAGAAAAAGTGAGGAGTGATTCAACACCTGCAATCTTCGATTACTTCCTTCAACACAAAAACATTCAGCAACGATTATATGTATAGAAGACTGTAAATTTCGTGTTCGAGTTCAGCTTTTAAAGTTCCGTTCTGCACACAAAGATGAAGGAATTCCACAAATTACTTTCTTCTTCCATCTACTTTAGTCCAGGGAGACGGTATGTGTTTCCAAGAGCTTTTGTGCCAATTCGATGGATATGCAGATTGGAAATAAGGATACCGGGTTAAATATCATATGTCCTGAAGACAATTGTTTATGACTAAAATTTATGACGTCATAATGAAATGTTTCAATATTTGCTGCATTTTTTGTTCAGTTTCCATTATGTGGTTATTAGCTTAGCAGTATACTGTACTGACGAAGCCATGAAGGCAGAAACGCGTATACCGTCAATAAAAAGCTACTACGTTACTGTTGTGTTTTTAGCCCAGTAAAAGTAATAAGATATCCGAAAACTAAATGAAGAAGGATTCAACACCTGCAATTTTCGATTATTTGTTTCAACACAAAAACATTTAGCAACGGTTATATGTATAAAAGACGGTAAACTTGGTGTTCGAGTTCAGCTTTTAAAGTTCGGTTCCGCACACAAGGATGAAGGAAATCCACAAATTACTTTCTTCGTCCATCTACTTTAGTCCAGGGAGACGGTATGTGTTCCTAAAATATTTTGTGCCATTTCGATGGATATGCAATTTGGAAATAAGGATACCGGGATAGATATCATTTGTCCTGAAGACAACCCTTAATGACTAAAATTTATGACGTCATAATGAATTGTTTCGAATCTGTTGCATTTTTTGTTCAGTTTCCATTATGTGGTTATTAGCCTAGTAGTATACTGTACTGACGAAGCCATCAAGGCAGAAACGCGTATACAGTTATTAAAAACCTACTGCCTTACTGTTGTGTTTTTAGCTTAATAAAAGTGATAACATATCCCAAGACCAAGTGAAGAGTGAATGAACACCTGCAATCTTCGATTATTTGCTTCAACACAGAAACATTCAGCAACGGTTTTATTTATAGAAGACGGCAAATTTGGTGTTCGAGTTCAGCTTTTAAAGTTCTGTTCCGCACACAATGATGAAAGAAATCCACAAATTACTTTCTTCTTCCATCTACTTTAGTCCAGGGAGACGGTATGTGTTCCTAGGACCTTTTGTGCCATTTGGATGAATATGCAGATTGGAAATAAGGATACCGGGATAAAATTCATAGGCCCTGAAAGCAATTGTTTATGACTAAATCTTATGACCTCATAATGAATTGTTCCATATGTGCTGCATTTTTTGTTCAGTTTCCATTATGTGGTTATTAGCCTAGTAGTATACTGTACTGACGAAGCCATGAAGGCAGAAACGCGTGCACAGTTAATAAAAAGCTACTACGTTGCTGTTGTGTTTTTAGCCCAGTAAAAGTAATAAGCTATCCGAAAACCAAATGAAGAATGATCCAACACTTGCAATCTTCGATTACTTGCTTCAACACAAAAACATTCAGCAACGATTATACTGTATGTATAGAAGACTGTAAACTTCGTGTTCGAGTTCAGCTTTTAGAGTTCCGTTCTGCACACAAGGATGAAAGAAATCCACAAATTACTTTTTTCTTTCTTCTACTTTAGTCTAGGGAGACGGTATGTGTTTCCAGGATCCTTTGTGCCATTTCGATGGATATGCAGACTGGAAATAAGGATACCGGGATACATATCATATGCCCTGAAGACAACTGTTTTTGACTAAACTTTACGACGTCATAATGAATTGTTTCATATCTGCTGCATTTTTTGTTCAGTTTCCATTATGTGGTTATTAGCTTAGCAGTATACTGTACTGACGAAGCCATGAAAGCAGAAACGCGTATACAGTCAATAAAAAGCTACTACGTTACTGTTGCGTTTTTAGCCCAGTAAAAGTAATAAAATATCCGTAAACTAAATGAAGAATGATTCAACACCTGCAATCTTCGACTACCTGCTTCAACACAGAAACATTCAGCAACGGTTATATGTATAGAAGACGGTAAACTTGGTGTTCGAGTTCAGCTTTTAAAGTTCTGTTCCGCACACAATGATGAAGGAACCCCACAAATTTCTTTCTTCTTCCATCTACTTGCATCCAGAGAAACGGTATGTGTTCCTAGGACCCTTAGTGCCATTTCGATGGCAATGCAGATTGGAAACAAGGATACCGGGATAGATATCATATGTCCTGAAGACAACTGTTTATGTTTAAGTTTATGACGTCATAATGAGTTGTTTCATATCTGCTGCTATTTTTGTTCAGTTTCCAACATGTGGTTATTAGCCTAGTAATGTACTGTACTGACGAAGCCATGAAAGCAAAAACGCGTATTCAGTTGATAAAAAGCTACTACGTTACTGTTGTTTTTTTAGCCTAGTAAAAGTAATAAGATATCCAAAAACCAAGTGAAGAGTGATTGAACACCTGCAATTTTCGATTACTTGCTTCAACACAGAAACATTCAGCAACGGTTATATGGATAAAAAACGGTAAACTTGGTGTTCGAGTTCAGCTTTTAAAGTTCTGTTCCGCAAACAAGGATGAGGGTAATCCACAAATTACTTTCTTCTTCCATCTATTTTAAACCAAGAAGACGGTATGTGTTTCTAGGACTTTCTGTGCCAATTCGATGAATATGAAAATTGGAAACAACGATCCCGGGAGAGAAGTCATATGCCCTGAAGACAACGGTTTATGACTAAAATTTATTACGTCATATTAAATTGTTTCATAAGTCCTGCAAGTTTTGTTCAGTTTCCATTATGTGGTTATTAGCCTAGTTGTATACTGTACTGACGAAGCCATGAAGACAGAAACGCGTATACAGTTAATAAAAACCTACTACGTTACTGTTGTGTTTTTAGCTTGGTAAAAATAATAAGATATCCCAAGACCAAGTGAAGAGTGATTCAACACCTGCAATCTTCGATTACCTGCTTCAACACAGAAACATTCAGCAACGGCTATATGTATAGAGAATTGCAAACTTGGTGTTCGAGTTCAGCTTTTAAAGTTCTGTTCCGCACTCAAGGATGAAGGAAATCCACAAATTACTTTCTTCTTCCTTCTACTTTAGTCCAGGGAGACGGTATGTGTTCCTAGGACCTTTTGTGCCATTTCGATGGATATGCAAATTGGAAATAAGGATACCGGGATAGAATTCATATGTCCTGAAGACAACGGTTTATGACTAAACTTTATGACGTCATAAAGAGTTGTTTCATATTTGCTGCATTTTTTGTTCAGTTTCCATTATGTGGTTATTAGCCTAGTAGTATACTGTGCTGACGAAGCCATCAAGGCAGAAACGCGTATTTAATCAATAAAAAGCCACTACGTTACTGTTGTGTTTTTAGCCCAGTGAAAGTAATAAAATATTTGAAAATTAAATGAAGAATGATTCAACACTTGCAATCTTCGATTATTTGTTTCAACACAGAAACATTCAGCAACGGTTATATGCATAGAAGACGGTAAACTTGGTGTTCGAGTTCAGCTTTTAAAGTTCTGTTCCGCATACAAGGATGAAGGAAATCCACAAATTACTTTCTTCTTCCATCTGTTTTAGTCCAGAGAAACGGTATGTGTTTCTACGACTCTTTGTGGCATTTCGATGGATATGCAAATTGGAATTAAGGATACCGGGATAGATATCATATATCCTGAAAACAATTGTTTATGACTAAAATTTATAACGTCATAATGAATTGTTTTATATCTGTTGCATTTTTTGTTCAGTTTCCATTATGTGGTTATTAGTTTAGTAGTATACGGTACTGACGAATTCATGAAGGCAGAAACGCGTATACAGTTAATAAAAAGCTACTACGTTACTGTTGTGTTTTTAGCCCAGTAAAAGTAATAAGATATGCCAAGACCAAGTGAAGAGTGATTGAACACCTTCAATCTTCGGTTATTTGTTTCAACACGGAAACATTCAGCAACGGTTATACGGATAGAAGATTGCAAACTTGGTGTTCCAGTTCAGCTTTTAAAGTTCTGTTCCGCACACAAGGATGAAGAAAATCCACAAATTACTTTCTTCTTCCATCTTTTTTAATCCAAAGAGACGGTATGTGTTTCTAGGATCTTTTGTGCCATTTCGATGGATATGCAGATTGGAAATAAGGATACCGGGATAAAATTCATATGTCCTGAAGACAACTGTTTATGACTAAATTTTATGACGTCATAATGAAATGTTTCATAGCTGCTGCATTTTTTGTTCAGTTTCCATTGTGTGGTTATTAGCTGAGCAGTTTATTGTACTGACGAAGCCATGAAAGCAGAAACGCGTATACAGTTAATAAAAAGCTACCACGTTACTGTTGTGTTTTTAGCCCAATAAAAGTAATAAAATATCCCAAGACCAAATGAAAAGTGATTAACACCTGCAATCTTCGATTGTTTGCTTCAACACAGAAACATTCAGCAACGGTTATATGTATAGAAAACGGTAAACTTGGTGTTCGAGTTCAGCTTTTAAAGTTCTGTTCCGCACACAAGGAAGAAGGAAATCCACAAATTACTTTCTTTTTCCATCTACTTTAAACCAGGGAAACGGCATGTGTTCCTAGGACTCTTTGTGCCACTTCGATGGATTAGCAGATTGGAAACAAAGGATACCGGGATAGAAGTCATATGCCCTGAAGACAACTGTTTATCATTAAACATTTTGACGTCATAATGAAGTGTTTCATATCTGCTGCATTTTTTGTTCAGTTTCCATTATGTGGTTATTAGTCTAGTAGTAAAGTGTCTTTCTTCTTCCATCTACAGGTACTTTAGTCCAGAAAGACGGTATGTATTCCTAAGATTTTTTGTGCCATTTCGATGGATATGCAGATTGGAAACAAGGATACCGGGATAGAGATCATATGTCCTGAAAACAACTGTTTATGACTCAACTTTATGACGTCATAATGAATTGTTTCATATCTGCCGCAATTTTTGTTCAGTTTACATTATGTGGTTAATAGCCTAGTAATATACTGTACTGACGAAGCCATGAAGGCAGAAACGCGTATACAGTTAATAAAAACCTACTACGTTACTGTTGTGTTTTTAGCCCAGTAAAAGTAATAAGATATCCCAAGACCAAGTCAAGAGTGATCGAACACCTGCAATCTTCGATTACCTGCTTCAACACAAAAACATTCAGCAACGGTTATATGTATAAAAAAATGCAAATTTGGTGTTCGAGTTCAACTTTTAAAGTTCTGTTCCGCACACAAGGATGAAGGAAAACCACAAATTACTGTCTTCTTCCATCTATTTTAGTCAAGGCAGACGGTATGTGTTTCTACGATCCTTTGTGCCATTTCGATGGATATGCAGATTGAAAATAAGGAAACCGGGATAGATATCATATGTCCTGAAAACAACTGTTCATGACTAAGCTTTATGACGTCATAATGAATTGTTTCATATTTGCTGCATTTTTTGTTCAGTTTCCATTATGTGGTTATTAGCATAGTAATATACTGTAGTGACGAAAGCAAGAAAGCAGAAACGCGTATACAGTCAATAAACAGCTACTACGTTACTGTTGTATTTTTAGCGCAATAAAAGTAATAAGATCTCCGAAAATTAAATGAAGAACGATTCAACACCTGCAAACTTCGATTACTTGCTTCAACACAAAAACATTCAGCAACGGTTATATGTATAGAAGACGGTAAACTTGGTGTTCGAGTTCAGCTTTTAAAGTTCTGTTCCGCACACAAGGATGAAGGAAATCCACAAATTATTTTCTTCTTCCATCTGCTTTAGTCCAGAGAAACGGTATGTGTTTCCAGGACCCTTTCCGCCATTTCGATGGATATGCAGATTGGAAATAAGGATATTGGGAAAGTAATCATATGTCCTGAAGACAACTGTTTAAGACTAAACTTTATGACGTCATAATGAATCGTTTCATTACTGCTGCATTTTTTGTTCAGTTTCCATTATGTGGTTATTAGCCTAGTAGTATACTGTAGTGACGAAACCATGAAGGCAGAAACGCGTATACAGTTAATAAAAAACTACTACGTTACTGTTGTGTTTTTAGCCCAATAAAAGTGATCAGATATCCCACGACCAAGTGAAGAGTGATTCAACACTTGCAATTTTCGATTTTTTGTTTCAACACAGAAACATTCAGCAACGGTTATATGTACAGAAGACGGCAAACTTGGTGTTCGAGTTCAGCTTTTAAAATTCTGTTCCGCACACAAAGATGAAGGAAATCCACAAATTATTTTTTTCTTGCATTTCCTTTGGTCCAGGGAGACGGTATGTGTTCCTAGGACTTTTTGTGCCATTTCGATGGATATGCAAATTGGAAATAAGGATACCGGGATAAATATCATATGTCCTGAAGACAACTGTGTATGACTAAAATTTGTGACGTCATAATGAATTGTTTCATGTCTGCTGCATTTTTTGTTCAGTTTCCATTTTGTGGTTATTAGCCTAGTAATATACTGTACTGACGAAGCCATTAAAGCAGAAACGCGTATACAGTTATTAAAAAGCTACTTCGTTACTGTTGTGTTTTTAGCCCAATAAAAGTGATCAGATACCCCAAGACCAAGTGAAGAGTGATTTAACACCTGCAATTTTCGATTGTTTGCTTCAACACAGAAACATTCAGCAACGGTTATATGTATAGAAAACGGTAAACTTGGTGTTCGAGTTCAGCTTTTAAAGTTCAGTTCCACACACAAGGATGAAGGAAATCCACAAATCACTTTCTTCTTCCATCTACTTTAGTCCAAGGAGACGGTATAATGAATTGTTTCATATTTGTTTCATATTTGTTGCATTTTTTGTTCAGTTTCCATTATGTGGTTATTAGCTTAAAAGCAGAAACGCGTATACAGTTAATAGAAACCTACTACATTACTGTTGTGTTTTTAGCCCAATAAAAATAATAAAATATCCCTAAACCAAGTAATTAGTGATTCAACACCGGCAATCTTTGATTACTTGCTTCAACACAAAAACATTCAGCAACGGTTAAATGTAAAGAAAACGGTAAACTTGGTGTTCGAGTTCAGTTTTTAAAGTTCTGCTCCGCACACAAGGATGAAGGAAATCCACGATTTACTTTCTTTTTCCATCTACTTTAGTCCAGGGAGACGGTATGTGTTCCTAGGACTTTTTGTGCCATTTCGATGCATATGCAGATTGAAAATAAGAATACCGGGATAAAAATCATATGCCCTGAAAACAATTGTTTATGATTAAACTTTATGTCGTCATAATGAATTGTTTCATGTCTGCTAAATTTGTTGTTCAGTTAGCATTATGTGGTTATTAGCGTAGTAGTATACTGTACTGACGAAGCCATCAAGGCAGAAACGCTAAAACAATTAAAAAAAAGCTACTACGTTACTGTTGTTTTTTTAGCTTAGTAAAAGTATTAAGATATCCGAAAACCAAGTGAGAAGTGATCCAACCCTTGCAATCTTCGATTACTTGCTTCAACACAAAAACATTCAACAACGATTATATGTATAGAAAATTGTAAACTTGGTGTTCGAATTCAGCTTTTAAAGTTCTGTTCCGCACACAACAATGAAGGAATTCCACAAACTAACTTTTTTCTTCTTCCATCTACTTTAGTCGAGGGACACGGTATGTGTTTCTAAGACTTTTTGTGCCATTTCGATGGATACGCGGATTGGAAATAAGGATACCGAAATAGAAATCATATGCCCTGAAGACAACTGTTTATGACTAAAATTTATGACGTCATAATGAAATGTCTCATATCTGCTGCATTTTTTGTTCAGTTTCCATTTAGTGGTTATTAGTTTAAAGGCAGAAACGGGTATAAAATTAATAAAAAAGCTACCACGTTACTGTTGTGTTTTTAGCCCAGTAAAACTAATAAGATATCCGAAAACCAAGTGAAGAGTGATCCAACACTTGCAATCTTCGATTACTTGCTTCAACATAAAAACATTCAGCAACGATTATTTGTATAAAAGACTGTAAACTTCGTGTTCGAGTTCAGCTTCTAAAGTTCCGTTCTGCACACAAGGATGAAGGAAATCCACAAACTACTTTCTTCTTCCATCTACTTTAGTCCAGGGAAACGGTAAGTGTTTGCAGGATCCTTTGCGCCATTTTGATGGATATGCAGATTGGAAATAAGGATACCAAGTAAATTATCATACGCCTTGAAGAACACTGTTTATGACTAAACTTTATGACGTCATAATGAATTGTTTCATATCTGCTGCATTTTTTGTTCAGTTTCCATTATGTGGTTATTAGCTTAGCAGTATACTTTACTGACGAAGCCATGAAAGCAGAAACGCGTATACAGTCAATAAAAAGCTACTACGTTACTGATGTGTTTTTAGCCCAGTAAAAATAATAAGATATCCGAAAACTAAATGAAGAATCATTCAACACCTGCAATCTTCGATTATTTGTTTCAACACAAAAACATTCAGCAACGGTTATTTGTATAGAAGACGGTAAACTTGGTGTTCGAGTTCAGCTTTTAAAGTTCTGTTCTGCACACAAGGATGAAGGAAATCCACAAATTGCTTTCTTCTTCCATCTACTTTAGTCCAGAGAAACGGTATGTGTTCCTAGGACCCATTGTGCCATTTCGATGGATAAGCAGATTGGAAACAAGGATACCAAGATAGATATCATATGTCCTGAAAACAACTGTTTATGACTAAAATTTCAGACGTCATAAAGAAATGTTTCATATCTGCTGCATTTTTTGTTCAGTTTCCAATATGTGGTTATTAGCCTAGTAATATACTGTACTGACGAAACCATAAAAGCAGAAACGCGTATACAGTTAATAAAAAGCTACTACGTTACTGTTGTGTTTTTAGCCCAATAAAAACAATAAGATACCCCAAGACCAAGTGAAGAGTGATTGAACACCTGCAATCTTCGTTTACTTGCCTTAACACAGAAACATTCAGCAACGATTATATGTAGAAAAGACGGTAAACTTGGTGTTCGAGTTCAGCTTTTAAAAGTCTGTTCCGCACACAAGGATGAAGGAAATCCACAAATTACTTTCTTCTTCCATCTACTTTAAACCAGGGAGACGGTATGTGTTTTTAGGACTCTTTGTGCCATTTCGATGGATAAGCAAATTGGAAACAAGGATACCGGGATAGAAGTCATATGCCCTGAAGAACACTGTTTATGACTAAAATTTATGACGTCATAATAATTTGTTTTATATCTGCTGCATTTTTTGTTCAGTTTCCATTATGTGGTTATTAGCTTAGTAGTATACTGTACTGACGAAGCCATCAAGGCAAAAACGCGTATACAGTTAATAAAATCCTGCTACGTTACTGTTGTGTTTTTAGCCCAATAAAAACGATCAGATATCCCAAGACCAAGTGAAAAGTGATTGAAAACCTTCAACCTTCGTTTATTTGCTTCAACACAGAAACATTCAGCAACGGTTTTATGTATAGAAGACGGTAAACTTGGTGTTCGAGTTCAGCTTTTAAAGTTCTGTTCCGCACACAAGGATGAAGGAAATCCACAAAATACTTTTTTGGTCCATCTACTTTAGTCCAGGGGGACGGTATGTGTTCCTAAAACCCTTTGTGCCAATTCGATGGATATGCAGATTGGAAATAAGGATACCGGGATAGAACTCATAGACCTTGAAGACAACTGTTTATAACTAAAATTTATGACGTCATAATGAATTGTTTCATATCTGCTGTATCTTTTGTTCAGTTTCCATTATGTGGTTATTAGCCTAGTAGTATACTGTACTGACGAAGCCATCAAGGCAGAAACGCGTATACAGTTAATAAAAACCTACTACGTTACTGTTGTGTTTTTAGCCCAGTAAAAGTATTAAGATATCCGAAGACCAAGTGAAAAAAGAACCAACACTTGCAATTTTCGATTACTTGCTTCAACACAGAAACATTCAGCAACGATTTTTTGTATAGAAGACTGTGTACTTGGTGTTCGAGTTCAGCTTTTAAAGTTCCGTTCTGCACACAAAGATGAAGGAAATCCACAAATTATTTTTTTTTTTCCTCTACTTTAGTCCAGGGAGACGGTCTGTGGTTCCACGATCCTTTGTGCCGTTTCGATGGATATGCAAATTGGAAATAGGGATACCGGGATAGATATCATATGCTCTGAAGACAACTGTTTATGACTAAACTTTAAGACGTCATAATGAATTGTTTCATATCTGCTGCAATTTTTGTTCAGTTTCCATTATGTGGTTATTAGCTTAGCAGTATACTGTACTGACGAAGCCATGAAGGCAGAAACGCGTATACAGTCAATAAAAAGCTACTACGTTACTGTTGTGTTTTTAACCCAGTAAAAGTAATAAGATATCCCAAGACCCAGTGAAGAGTGATTGAACACCCGCAATCTTCGATTACTTGCTTCAACACAGAAACATTCAGCAACGGTTACATGTATAGAAAACGGTAAACTTGGGTCTCGAAATCAGTTTTTAAAGTTGTGTTCCGCACACAAGGATGAAAGAAATCCACAAATTACTTTCTTCTTCCATCTAGTTTAGTCCAGGGAGACGGTATGTGTTCCTAAAATTCTTTGTGCCATTTCGATGGATATGCAGATTGGAAATAAGGATACGTATACAGTTAATAAAAAGCTACTACGTTACTGTTGTGTTTTTAGCCCAGTAAAAGTAATAAGATATCCCAAGACTAAGTGAAGAGTGATTGAACATTTGCAATCTTCGATTACTTGTTTCAACACAAAAACATTCAGCAACGGTTATATGTACAAAAGATTGCAAACTTCGTGTTCGAGTTTAGTTTTTAAAGTTCTGTTCCGCACACAAGGATGAAGGAAATCCACAAATTACTTTCTTCTTCCATCTACTTTAGTCCAGGGAGACGGTATTTGTTTCCAAGATCTTTTGTGCCATTTCAATGGATATGCAGATTGGAAATAAGGATACCGGGATAGATGACATATGCCCTGAAAACAACTGTTCATGACTAAAATTTATGACGTCATAATGAATTGTTTCTAATCTGCTGCATCTTTTGTTCAGTTTCCATTATGTGGTTATTAGCCTAGCAGTATATTGTACTGACGAAGCTATGAAAGCAGAAACGCGTTTACAGTCAATAAAAAGCTACTACGTTACTGTTGTTTTTTTAGCCCAGTAAAAGCAATAAGATATCCGAAACCTAAATGAAGAATGATTCAACACCTGCAATCTTCGATTACCTACTTCAACACAAAAACATTCAGCAACGGTTATATGTATATAAAACGGTAAACTTGGTGTTCGAGTTCAGCTTTTAAAGTTCTGTTCCGCACACAAGGATGAAGGAAATCCACAAATTACTTTCTTCTTCCATCTGTTTTAGTCCAAAGAAGCGGTATGTGTTCCTAGGACCCCTTGTGCCATTTCGATGGATATGCAGATTGGAAACAAAGATGCCGGGATAGAATTCATATGTTTTGAAAACAACTGTTTATGACTAAAATTTATGACGTCATAATGAATTGTTTCATCACTGCTGCAATTTTTGTTCAGTTTCGAATATGTGGTTATTAGCCTAGTAGTATACTGTACTGACGAAGCCATCAAAGCAGAAACGCGTATACAGTTAATAAAAAGCTACTACATTACTGTTGTGTTTTTAGCGCAGTAAAAATGATCAGATATCCCAAAACCAATAGAAGAGTGATTCAACACCTGCAATCTTCGATTATTTCCTTCAACACAAAAACGTTCAGGAACGGTTATATGTATAGAAGACGGTAAACTTGGTGTTCGAGTTCAGCCGTTAAAGTTCTTTTCGGCACACATTCTTCTTCCATCTACTTTAGTCCAGGGAGACGGTATGTGTTCCTAGGATTTTTTGTGCCTTTTCGATGGATAAGCAGATTGGAAATACGGATACCGGGATAGAAGTCATATGCCCTGAAAACAACTTTTTATGACTAAAATTTATGACGCCATAATGAATTGTTTCATATCTGCTGCAATTTTTGTTTAGTTTTCTTTATGTGGTTATTAACCAAAAGGCAGAAACGCGTATACAATCATTAAAAAGCTACTACGTTACGGTTGTGTTTTTAGTTCAGTAAAAGTAATACGATATCCCTAAACCAAGTAAATAGTGATTCAACACCAGCAATCTTCGATTACTTGCTTCAACACAAAAACATTCAGCAACGGTTATATGTTCAAAAAACGGTAAACTTGGTGTTCGAATTCAGTTTTTAAAGTTCTGTTCCGCACACAAGGATGAAGGAAATCCACAAATTACTTTCTTCTTCCATCTACTTTAGTCCAGGGAGACGGTATGTGTTCCTAGGACCCTTTGTGCCATTTCGATGGATATGCAGATTGGAAACAAAGATACCGGGATAGAAATCATATGCCATGAAGAAAACTGTGTATGACTAAAATTTATGACGTGATAATGAATTGTTTCATATTTGCTAAACTTTTTGTTCAGTTTCCATTATGTGGTTATTAGCCTAGTAGTATACTGTACTGACGAAGCGATCAAAGCAGAAACGCGTATACAGTTATGAAAAACCTACTCCAGTACTGTTGTGTTTTTAGCCCAGTAAAAGTAATAAGATATCCGAAGACCAAGTGAAAAGTGATCCAACACCTGCAATCTTCGATTACTTGCTTCAACACAAAAACAATCAACAACGATTGTATGTATAAAAGACTGTAAACTTGGTGTTCGAGTTCAGCTTTTAAAGTTTTGTTCCGCACACAAGGATGAAGGAAATCCACAAATTATTTTCTTCTTCCATCCACTTTAGTCCAGGGAGACGGTATGTGTTTCCAAAATCCTTTGTGCCATTTCGATGGATGTGCAGATTGGAAATAAGGATACCGGGATAAATATCATATGTCCTGAAAACAACTGTTTAAGACAAAAGTTTATGACGTCATAATGAATTGTTTCTTATTTGCTGCATTTTTTGTTCAGTTTCCATTATGTGGTTATTAGCCTAGAAGCAAGAACGCGTATACAGTTATTAAAAAGTTACTACGTTACTGTTGTGTTTTTAGCCCAGTAAAAGTAATAAGACACCCGAAGACCAAGTGAAGAATGATCCAACACTTGCAATCTTCGATTACTTGTATCAACACAAAAACATTCAGCAACGATTATATGTATAGAAAACTGTAAACTTGGTGTTCGAGTTCAGCTTCTAAAGTTCCGTTCTGCACACAAGGATGAAGGAAATCCACAAATAACTTTCTTCTTCCATCTGTTTTAGTCCAGGGAAACGGTATGTGTTTCCAGGATCCTTTGTGCCATTTCTATGGATATGCAAATTGAAAATAGGGATTCCGGGATAGATATCATATGCCCTGAAAACAACTGTTTATAACCAAACTTTATGACGTCATAATAAAATGTTTCATAACTGCTGCATTTTTTGTTCAGTTTCCATTGTGTGGTTATTAGCTTAGCAATATATTGCACTGACGAAGCCATGAAAGCATAAACGCGTATACAGTTAATAAAAAGCTACCACGTTATTGTTGTGTTTTTAGCCCAGTAAAAGTAATAAGATATCCCAAGACCAAGTGAAGAGTGATTGAACACCTGCAATTTTCGATTACTTGTTTCAACACAGAAACATTCAGCAACAATTTTATGTATAAAAAACGGTAACCTTGGTGTTCGAGTTCAGTTTTTAAAGTTCTGTTCCGCACACAAGGATGAAGGAAATTCACAAAATACTTTCTTCTTCCATCTACTTTAAACCAGGGAGACGGTATGTGTTTCCAGGACCCTTTGTGCCATTTCGATGGATATGCAGATTGGAAATAAGGATACCGGGATAGACTTCATAGGTTCCGAAGACAACTGGTTATGACTAAAATTTTTGACATCATAATGAATTGTTTCATATCTGCTGCATTTTTTGTTCAGTTTCCTTTATGTGGTTATTAGTTTAGTAGTATACTGTACTGACGAAGCCATGAAAACAGAAACGCGTATACAGTTAATAAAAAGCTACTACGTTACTGTTGTGTTTTTACCCCAATAAAAGTGATCAGACATCATAAAACCAAATGAAGAGTGATTCAACACCTGCAATCTTCGATTACTTGCTTCAACACAGAAACATTCAGCAACGGTTATATGTATAAAAGACTGTAAACTTGGTGTTCGAATTCAGCTTTTAAAGTTCTGTTCCGCACACAAGGATGAAGGAAGTCCACAATTTTTTTTTTTTTTCGTCTACTTTAATCCAGGGAGACGGTATGTGTTCCTAAAATCCTTTGTGCCATTTCGATGGATATGCAGATTGGAAATAAGGATCTCGGGATAGAATTCATATGCCCTGAAGACAACTGTTTATGACTAAACTTTATGACGTCATAATGAAGTGTTTTTTATCTACTTTAGTCCAGGGAGACGGTATGTGTTTCCAGGATCCTTTGTGCCATTTCGATGGATATGCAGATTGGAAATAAGGATACCGGGATAGATATCTCATGCCCTGAAAACAACTGTTCATGTCTAAACTTTATGACGTCATAATGAATTGTTTCATATCTGCTGCATTTTTTGTTCAGTTTTTATTATGTGGTTATTAGCTTAGCAGTATACTGTACTGACAAAGCCATGAAGGCAGAAACGCGTATACAGTTAATAAAAAGCTACTACGATTTCGATGGATATGCAGATTGGAAATAAGGATACCGGGATAGAATTCATATCCTTTGAAGAAAACTGTTTATGACTAAAATTTATGACGTCATAATGAATTGTTTCATGTCTGGTGCATTTTTTGTTTAGTTTCCATTTTGTGGTTATTAGCCTAGTAGTATACTGTACTGACGAAGCCAGGAAAGCAGAAACGCGTATACAGTTAATAAAAAGCTACTACGTTACTGTTGTGTTTTTAGCCCAGTAAAAGTAATAAGATAGCTCAAAACCAAGTGAAGAGTGATTCAACACTTGCAATCTTCGATTACTTGTTGCAACAGAAAAACATTCAGCAACGGTTATATGTATAGAAGATTGCAAACTTGGTGTTCGAGTTCAGCTTTTAAAGTTTTGTTCCGCACACAAGGATGAAGGAAATCCACAAAATACTTTCTTCTTCCATCTGATTTAGTCCACGGAGACGGTATGTGTTCCTAGGATCTTTTGTGCCATTTCGATGGATATGCAGATTGGAAATACGGATACCGAGATGGATATCATATGTCCTGAAGACAACTGTTTATGATTAAAATTTATGACCTCAAAATGATATGTTTCATATCAGCTGCATTTTTTGTTCAGTTTCCAATATGTGGTTATTAGCCTAGTAGTATACTGTACTGACGAAGCCCCGAAAGCAGAAACGCGTATGCAGTTAATAAAAACCTACTACATTACTGTTGTGTTTTTAGCCCAATAAAAGTAATAAAATATCCCAAGACCAAGTGAAGAGTGATACAACACCTGCAATCTTCGATTATTTGCTTCAACACAGAAACATTCAGCAACGGTAATATCTACAAAAGACGGTAAACTTGGCTTTCGAGTTCAGCTTTTAAAGTTCTGTTCCGCACACAAGGATGAAGGAAATCCACAATATACTTTCTTTTTCCATCTACTTTAGTACAGGGAGACGGTATGTGTTCCTAAGACCCTTTGTGCCATTTCGATGGATATCCAGTTTGGAAATAAAGATACCAGGATAGATATCATATGCCTTGAAAACAACTGTTTATGACTAAAATTTATGACGTCATAATGAATTGTTTCTTATCTGCTGCATTTTTTGTTCAGTTTCCATTATGTGGTTATTAGTCTAGTAGTATACTGTACTGACGAATCCATGAAAGCAGAAACGCGTATACAGATAATAAAAAGCTACTACGTTACTGTTGTGTTGTTACCCCAGTAAAAGGAATAAGATATCCCAAGACCAAGTGAAGAGTGATTCAACACCCGCAGTCTTCGATTACTTGCTTCAACACAAAAACATTCAGCAACGGTTATATGTATAAAAGACTGTAAACTTGGTGTTCGAGTTCAACTTTTAAAGTTCCAAGGATGAAGGAAATCCACAAATTACTTTCTTCTTCCATCTATTTTAGTCCAGGGAGACGGTATGTGTTCCTAGGACCCTTTGTGCCATTTCGATTGATATGCAGATTGGAAATAAGGATACCGGGATAGAATTCTTATGCCCTGAAGACAACTGTTTATGACTAAAATTTATGACGTCATAATGAGTTGTTTCATATCTGCTGCATTTTTCGTTCAGTTTCCATTATGTTGTTATTAGCCTAAAAGCAGAAACGCGTATACAGTTAAGAAAAAGCTACTACGTTACTGTTGTGTTTTTAGCCCAGTAATAGTATTAACATAACCCAAAACCAAATGAAGAGTGGTTCAACACCTGCAATCTTCGATTATTCGTTTCAACACAGAAACATTCAGGAACGGTTATATGTATAGAAGACGGTAAACTTGGTGTTCGAGTTCAGTTTTTAAAGTTGTGTTCCGCACAGAAGGATGAAAGAAATCCACAAATTACTTTTTTCTTCCATCTACTTTAGTCCAGGCAGACGGTATGTGTTCCTAGGACCTTTTGTGCCATTTCGATGGATATGCAGATTGGAAATAAGGATACCGGGATAGAATTCACATGCCCTGAAGACAACTGTGTATGACTAAAATTTATGACGTCGTAAGGAATTGTTCTATATCTGCTGCATTTTTCGTTCAGTTTCCATTATGTGGTTATTAGCCTAGCAGTATACTGTACTGACGAAGCCATGACGGCAGAAGTCAATAAAAAGTCAATACAGTCAATAAAAAGTCAATAAAAAGCTACTACGTTATTGTTGTGTTTTTAGCCCACTAAAAGCAATAAGATATCCCAAGACCAAGTGAAGAGTGATTCAACACCTGCAATCTTCGATTACTTGCTTCAACACAGAAACATTCAGCAACGGTTATATGTATAGAAGACTGTAAACTTGGTGTTCGAGTTCAGCTTTTAAAGTTTTGTTCCGCACACAAGGATGAAGAAAATCTACAAATTGCTTTCTTTTTCCATCTACTTTAGTCCAGGGAAACGGTAAGTGTTCCTAGGACACTGTGTGCCGTTTCGATGGATATGCAGATTGGAAATAAGGATACCGGGATAGAATTCATATGCCCTGAAGACAACTGTTTATGACTAAAATTTATGACGTCATAATGAATTGTTTCATATCTGCTGCATTTTTTGTTCAATTTCTTTTATGTGGTTATTAGCCTAAAAGCAGAAACGCGTATACAGTTAATAAAAAGCTGCTACGTTACTGTTGTGTTTTTAGCCCAGTAAAAGTATTAAGATAACTCAAACACAAGTGAAGAGTGATTCAACACTTGCATTCTTCGATTACTTGTTTCAACACAGAAACATTCAGCAACGGTTATATGTCTAAAAGACGGTAAACTTGGTGTTCGAGTTCAGTTTTTAAAGTTGTGTTCCGCACACAAGGATGAAGGAAATCCACAAATTACTTTCTTCTTCCATCTACTTTAGTCCAAGGAGACGGTATGTGTTCCTAGGACCCTTTGTGCCATTTAGATGGATATGCAAACTGGAAATAAGGATACCGGGATAGACTTCATATGCCCTGAAGACAACTGTTTATGACTAAAATTTATGACGTCATAATGAATTGTTTCATATCTCCTGCATTTTTCGTTCAGTTTCCATTATGAGGTTATTAGCCTAAAGGCAAAAAGGCGTATACAGTTGATAAAAAGCTACTACGTTACTGTTGTGTTTTTAGCCCAGTAAAAGTAATAAGATATCCCAAGACCAAGTGAAGAGTGATTCAACACTTACAATCTTCGATTACTTGCATCAACACAAAAACATTCAGCAACGGTTATATGTATAAAAGACTGTAAACTTGGTGTTCGGGTTCAGCTTTTAAAGTTCTGTTCCGCACACAAGCATGAAGGAAATCCACAAATTACTTTCTTCTTCCATCTACTTTAGTCCAGGGGGACGGTATGTGTTCCTAGGAGTTCTTGTGCCATTTCGATGGATATGCGGATTGGAAACAAGGATACCGGGATAGAATTCATATGCCCTGAAAACAACTCTTAATGACTAAAGTTTATGACGTCATAATGAATTGTTTCATATCTGCTGCATGTTTTGTTCAGTTTCCATTAGGTGGTTATTAGCTTAATAGTATATTGTACTGACGAATCCATGAAGGCAGACGCGTATACAGTTAATAAAAAGCTACTACGTTACTGTTGTGTTTTTAGCCCAGTAAAAGTTACAAGATATCCCAAAACCAAGTGAAGAGTGATTCAACACCTGCAATCTTCGTTTACTTGTTTCAACACAAAAACATTCAGCAACGGTTATATGTATAGAAGACGGTAAACTTGGTGTTCGAGTTCAGCTTTTAAAGTTCTGTTCCACACGCAAGGATGAAGGAAATCCACAAACTAGTTTTTTTTTCCATTTACTTTAGTCCAGGGAGACGGTATGTGTTCCTAGGACCTTTTGTGCCGTTTCGATGGATATGCAGATTGGAAACAAGGATACCGGGATAGATATCATATGTCTCGAAAACAACTGTCTATGACTAAAATTTATGACGTCATAATGATATGTTTCATATCTGCTGCATTTTTTGTTCAATTTCCATTATGTGGTTATTAGCCTAGTAGTATACTGTACTGACGAAGCCATGAAAGCAAAAACGCGTATACAGTTAATGAAAAGCTACTACGTTACTGTTGTGTTTTTAGCCCAGTAAAAGTAATAAGATATCCGAAGACTAAATGAAGAATGATTCAACACCTGCAAATTTGGATTACTTGCTTCCACACAAAAAAATTCAGCAACGGTTATATGTATAAAAGACGGTAAACTTGGTGTTCGAGTTCAGCTTTTAAAGTTCTGTTCCGCACACAAGCCTGAAGGAAATCCACAAATTACTTTCTTCTTCCATCTGCTTTAGTCCAGGGAGACGGTATGTGTTCCTAGGACCTTTTGTGCCATTTCGATGGATAAGCAGATTGGAAATAAGGATACCGGGATAGAATTCATATGCCCTGAAGACAACTGTTTATGTCTAAAAACTATGACGTCATAATGACTTGTTTCATATCTGCTGCATTTTTTGTTCAGTTTCCATTATGTGGTTATTAGCCTAGTAGTATACTGTACTGACGAATCCATGAAGGCAGAAACGCGTATACAGTAAATAAAAAGCTACTACGTTACTGTTGTGTTTTTAGCCCAGTAAAAGTAGTAAGATATCCCAAGACCAAGTGAAAAGTGATTGAACACCTGCAATCTTCGATTATTTGCTTCAACACAGAAACATTCAGCAACGGTTATGTTAATAGAAGACGGTAAACTTAATGTTCAATTTCAGCTTTTAAAGTTCTGTTCCGCTCACAAAGATGAAGGAAATCCACAAATTGCTTTCTTCTTCCATCTACTTTAGTCCAGGCAAACGGTATGTGTTCCTAGAACCCTTTGTGCCATTTCGATGGATATGCAGATTGGAAATAAGGATACCGGGTAAGAATTCATATGCCCTGAAGACAACTGTTTATGACCAAAATTTATGACGTCATAATGAATTGTTTCGTATCTGCTGCTTTTTTTGTTTAGTTTTTTTTATGTGGTTCTTAACCTAAAGGTAGAAACGCGTATACAGTTAATAAAAACCTACTACGTTACTGTTGTGTTTTTAGCCCAGTAAAAGTAATAAAATAGTCAAAACCAAGTGAAGAGTGATTCAACACCTGCAATCTTCGATTACTTGCTTCAACACAGAAACATTCAGCAACGGTTATATGTATAGAAGACGGTAAACTTGGTGTTCGAGTTCAGCTTTTAAAGTTTTGTTCCGCACACAAGAATGAAGAAAATCCACAAATTACTTGCTTCTTCCATCTACTTTAGTCCAGGGAGACGGTATGTGTTTCTAGGACTTTTTGTGCTTTTTCGATGAATATGCAGATTGGAAATAAGGATACCGGGATAGAATTCATATGCTCTGAAGACAACTGTTTATGACTAAAATTTATGACGTCATAATGAATTGTTTCATATCTGCTGCATTTTTTGTTCAATTTCCATTATGTGGTTATTAGCCTAGTAGTATATAGTACTGACGAAGCCGTGAAGGCAGAAACGCGTAAACAGTTAATAAAAAGCTACTACGTTACTGTTGTGTTTTTAGCCTAGTAAAAGTAATAAGATATCCCAACACCAAGTGAAGAGTGATTCAACACCTGCAATCTTCGATTACTTGCTTCAACACAAAAACATTCAGCAACGGCTGCATGTATAGAAAACGGTAAACTTGGTGTTCGAGTTCAGCTTTTAAAAGTCTGTTCCGCACACAAAGATGAAGGAAATCCACAATATACTTTTTTCTTGCATCTACTTTAATCCGGGAAGACGGTATGTGTTCCAGGACCCTTTGTGCCATTTCGATGGATATGCAGATTGGAAATAAGGATGCCGGGATAGAATTCATATGCCCTGAAGACAACTGTTTATGATTAAAATTTATGACGTCATAATGAATTGTTTCATATCTGCTGCATTTTTTGTTCAGTTTCCATTTTGTGGTTGCTAGCCTAAAGGCAAAAACGCGTATGCAGTTAATAAAAAGCTACTACGTTACTGTTGTGTTTTTAGCCCAGTAAAAGCAATAAGATATCCCAAGGTCAAGTGAAGAGTGATTCAACATCTGCAATCTTCGATTACTTGCTTCAACACACAAACATTCAGCAACGGTTATATGTATAGAAAACGTTAAACTTGGTGTTCGAGTTCAGCTCCTAAAGTTTTGTTCCGCACACAAGGATGAAGAAAATCCATAAAATACTTTCTTCTTCCATCTACTTTAAACCAGGGAGACGGTATGTGTTCCTAGGACCCTTTGTGCCATTTCGATGGATATGCAGATTGGAAACAAGGATACCGGGATAGATATCATATGTTCTGAAGACAACTGTTTATGACTAAAATTTATGACGTCATAATGAATTGTTTCATACCTGCTGCATTTTTCGTTCAGTTTCCATTATGTGGTTATTAGTTTAAAGGCAGAAAAGCGTAAACAATCAATAAAAAGCTACTACGTTACTGTTGTGTTTTTAGCCCAGAAAAAGCAATAAAATAGCCCAAAACCAAATGAAGAGTGATTCAACACCAGCAATCTTCGATTACTTGCTTCAACACAAAAACATTCAGCAACGGTTATTAGTATAGCAAACTGTAAACTTGGTGTTCGAGTTCAGCTTTTAAAGTTCTGTTTTGCACACAAGAATGAAAGAAATCCACATATTACTTTCGTCTTTCATCTACTTATTCCAGGGAGACGGTATGTGTTCCTAGGATTTTTTGTGCCATTTCGATGGATATGCAGATTGGAAATAAGGAAACCGAGATAGAATTCATATGCCCTGAAAACAACGGTTTATGACTAAAATGTATGACGTCATAACGAATTGTTTCTCATCTGCTGCATTTTTTGTTCAGTTTCCATTATGTGGTTATTAGTCTAGTAGTCTACTGTACTGACGAACCATGAAGGCAGAGACGCGTATACAGTTAATAAAAACCTACTACGTTACTGTTGTGTTGTTAGCCCAGTAAAAGTGATAAGATATCCCAAAACCAAGTGAAGAGTGATTCAACACCTGCAATCTTCGATTACTTGCTTCAACACAAAAACATTCAGACGCGGTTATATGTATAGAAAACGGTAAACTTGGTGTTCGAGTTCAGCTTTTAAAGTTCTGTTCCGCACACAAGGATGAAGGAAATTCACAAATTGCTTTCTTCTTCCATCTACTTTAGTCCAGAGAAAGGATGTGTGTTCCTAAAACCTTTTGTGCCATTTCGATGGATATGCGGATTGGAAATAAGGATACCGGGATAGAATTCATATGCCCTGAAGACAACTGTTTATGACTAAAACTTATGACGTCATAATGAATTGTTTCATATCTGTTGCATGTTTTGTTCAGTTTCCATTATGTGGTTATTAGCTTAGTAGTATACGGTACTGACGAAGCCATGAAAAGAGAAACGCGTATACAGTTAATAAAAAGCTACTACGTTACTGTTGTGTTTTTAGCCCAGTAAAAGTAGTAAGATATCCCAAAACCAAGTGAAGAGTGATTAACACCTGCAATCTTCGATTACTTGCTTCAACACAAAAACATTCAGCAACGGTTTTATGTATAGAAAACGGTAAACTTGGTGTTCGAGTTCAGCTTTTAAAGTTCTGTTCCGCACACAAGGATGAAAGAAATCCACAAACTACTTTCTTCTTCCATCTATTCTAGTCCAGGAAGACGGTATGCTTTCCTAGGACCCTTTGTGCCATTTCGATGGATATGCAGATTGGAAATAAGGATACCGGGATAAATATCATATGCCCTGAAGACAGCTGTTTTTGACTAAAATGTATGACGTCATAATGAATTCTTTCATATCTGCTGCTTTTTTTGTTCAGTTTCCATTATGTGGTTATTAGCCTAAAGGCAGAAACGCGTATACAGTTAATAAAAAGCTACTACGTTACTGTTGTGTTTTTAGCCCAGTAAAACTAATAAGATAGCTCAAAACCAAATGAAGAGTGATTCAACACCTGAAATCTTCCATTACTTGCTTCAACACAGAAACATTCAGCAACGGTTCAATGTATAGAAAACGGTAAACTTGGTGTTCGAGTTCAGCTTTTAAAGTTCTGTTCCGCACACAAGGATGAAAACCACAAATTGCTTTTTTCTTCCATCTACTTTAGTCCAGGGAGACGGTATGTGTTCCTAGGACCCTTTGTGCCATTTCGATGGATAAGCAGATTGGAAATAAGGATACCGGGATAGAAATCATATGTTCCGAAGACAACTGTTTATGACTAAAGTTTATGACGTCATATTGAATTGTTTCATATCTGCTGCATTTTTTGTTCAGTTTCCATTATGTGGTTATTAGCCTAGTAGCATACTGTACTGACGAAGCCATGAAAAGAGAAACGCGTATACAGTTAATAAAAAGCTACTACGTTACTGTTGTGTTTTTAGCCCAGTGAAAGTAATAAGATATCCCAAAACCAAGTGAAGAGTGATTCAACACTTGGAATCTTCGTTTACTTGCTTCAACACAAAAACATTCAGCAACGGTTATATGTATAGAAGACGGTAAACTTGGTGTTCGAGTTCAGCTTTTAAAGTTCTGTTCCGCACACAAGGATGAAAGAAGTCCACAAATTGTTTTCTTCTTCCATCTACTTTAGTCCAGGGAGACGGTATGTGTTCTTAGGAACCTTTGTGCCATTTCGATGGATATGCAGATTGGAAACAAGGATACCGGGATAAAATTCATATGCCCTGAAGAGAACTGTTTATGACTAAAATTTATGACGTCATAAAGAATTGTTTCATTGCTGCTGCAATTTTCGTTCAGTTTCCATTATGTGGTTTTTAGCTTAAAGGCAGAAACGCGTATACAGTTAATAAAAAGCTACTACGTTACTGTTGTGTTTTTAGCCCAGTAAAAGTAATAAGATATCTTAAGACCAAGTGAAGAGTGATTCAACACCTGCAATCTTCGATTACTTGCTTCAACACAGAAACATTCAGCAACGGTTATATGTATGGAAAACGGTAAACTTGTTGTTCGAGTTCAGCTTTTAAAGTTCTGTTCCGCACACAAGGATGAAGGAAATCCACAAATTACTTTCTTCTTCCATCTACTTTAGTCCAGGAAGACGGTATGTGTTCCTAGGACCCTTTGTGCCATTTCGATGGATATGCAGATTGGAAATAAGGATACCGGGATAGAATTCATATGCCCTGAAGACAACTTTTTATGACTAAAATTTATGACGTCATAATGAATTGTTTCATATCTGCTGCATTTTTTGTTCAGTTTCCTTTATGTGGTTATTAGCCTAGAAGTAAACTGTACTGACGAAGCCATGAAGGCAGAAACGCGTATACAGTTAATAAAAAGCTACTACGTTACTGTTGTGTTGTTAGCCCAGTAAAAGTAGTAAGATATCCCAACACCAAGTGAAGAGTGATTCAACACCTGCAATTTTCGATTACTTGCTTCAACACAAAAACATTCAGCAACGGTTATATGTATAAAAGACTGTAAACTTGGTGTTCGAGTTCAGCTTTTAAAGTTCCAAGGATGAAGGAAATCCACAAATTGCTTTCTTTTTCCATCTACTTTAGTCCAGGGAGACGGTATTTGTGTTCCTAAACCATTTTGTGCCATTTCGATGGATATGCAGATTGGAAATAAGGATACCGGGATAGAATTCATATGCCCTGAAGACAACTGTTTTTGACTAAAATTTATGACGTCATAATGAATTGTTTCATATTTGCTGCATTTTTTGTTCAGTTTCCATTATGTGGTTATTAGCCTAGTAGTATACTGTACTGACGAAGCCAGGAAGGCAGAAACGCGTATACAGTTAATAAAAAGCTACTACGTTACTGTTGTGTTTTTAGCTCAGTAAAAGTAATAAGATATCCGAAGACCAAGTGAAGCGTGATTCAACACCTGCAATCTTCGATTACTTGCTTCAACACAAAAACATTCAGCAACGGCTATCTTCACTATCCAGTTCACTTTACAGACAAAAACCTTCCAGTACTCTAACAGGTTACCCTGTACCAGTATCCGCACCACACATTCTTAAGTCGATCTACTGTAGATACTAAGCTGGCCTATAATTAGCAGATCTAACAGCACTGAGCGCCAGTCATCCACTGTTTGTTTCTTCTAAGGTGCGAAATTTGAGAAAAATGAGAAATTTCGGGCAAAATTTTGCTGTATTTTTCTAAGCTTGTTGACTGGACAATGGAATGGTGATTTTTTATTAAAATTAGAATCAAGGTGTTCAATACTTTGATGTGAAACAAAAGTCTCATACAATCTGAGGCCAAAATTGACTCAACTTTTTTTGACCCCCCTAAATTTTTGGGCAAATTTTTTGCTAAAATTTATGTTTGGGCAAATTCGCACTTGCTAAAAACTTATCTAGGGAACAGTGCAGGCATCTATGACTATGCTAATGGTGGGCTATGCAATAATTTCATCGGCTAAGTTAATCGGTATATTTGCACGGATGAAAATCATGAGTCATGACACCTGACACCAACCTAACAAGTGACACTGTGACAAGTGCACAAGCTTCATGTTTTTTACCGAGCACTATTTTGCTTTTATGGTTCCGCATTCCGAATTCGATGTGCTGAAACTGCCGAGTGCCGATGGCCCGAGATCCGTGATGAAAAGATGTTGCCATGTTAAACAGAAAACTATTTTCATGTGGAGTTGGAAAACTTTTTATGTATTAAAACATCCGATTTAAGCATTTTTTTCTTGAAATACCGATCAAACATTGTTTCAATGAAAAATCACAAGATTTTGCCCAAAATTCACAAGATCAAAATCAAAATCACAAGATCTTGTGGAAAATCACAAGGCGTGGCACCATTGATCTTAACTCGTCAGTCGTAACTTTATGGCTACGAATAATTTCCAAATCACAATTGTTATATCACAATTGCATTTGTTTCGATGATCTTTCCCTGATCACTGCAACCTCGTTATTATTCACAGTTCACGAAATATTGAGAAGAAAGTTCAATTTTCAGAAAAAAATTTTCGAACCAGTTTCACCCGATGTGTCTGGGGAAAGCAAAGGCCCAGCGAAAAGCAAAATGAACAAAAGGCTCGGTCAGATGCTGTTATTTTTACTGTCGTGTCTATAAGTATTGTGACAAGTGCAGATCGCTACAATCTATCTTTTGGTCAAATTCTTGTCAAGATTAATCTCTTGTAAGTGTACCCACCCATTTCTGAGGATCCAAATTAAATTGTGATTGTAGTCGCGGTATTTCGCCAAAGCGTGTAACGAGTGGCGAGGTTCATCTCCGTGGCTTATCGCCTTGTAAACACAGCTCCGAAGGAACGTCGCAGCGGAGGCGAGTCGTTGGCCACATTGTACCGGATTTGACCAGCCAGGGAATCGCACCCCAGATTTCACCCACCGATTGCCTGGTGCTTAACAACTGAACTAAACCGACTGTATTTTTTAAGGATTTTTTGCTGAAAATGTGGGTGAATTTACTGTAACTTGATTAGTGTCTAGGGCATGTTTATTCTAGGAGAGGTTCGCAGTCCGTCAAAGGCAGCTTCAACTGCATTTTTAAGTCCTGGTTCGCAGTCCGTCAAAGGCAGCTTCAACTGCATTTTTAGCAGCACAAATTTCAAATATCGTGATGATCCTAAAATTACATAGAAATAATTCCCAAGCTTAGAAAAAACTTCGGCAAAAGACAATCTCATTAAACTTATTCCGACGATGTTTCAGAACCGCTGCCGTAAGTTTGTCCGCTTTTCACTCAAAATTTAAAATAGCACAGAGCATTATGCAAAAATAAAATTGTTACCGGCTTTATAGCGACTAAAAAAATTGATGTGGCTAGCAGCCAAATAAGTTTTAGTGAACAGAACAGAATGTTTATTTACATTGACACAAACGTTGCTTAATGCTCGCTTGTACACTGAAAAAAACAAAAACAATAATAATAATAATACAGTTTGAAATTGGTGGTTGTGTGATGAAGGGTAAGAAGGGACTTCAGTTAGGAACCAGTGATATTAAAAAGAGGAGGAAGTGCAAATTGCGCAATGTAAACACCATGCAGCTTCCACCTTTGAAACACCTTTCTTGGCACCAACGTATCATTCAAACCTTGAAAATAAACCAATTAGATCAAGATAAATCTTAACGCTCTTTTTTACATTGGACTCTGGTAATTCCAAGTATCAAAATAATTTTATACCAAGTAAAAAGTATTCTCGCAAAAAGATTGACGCTAAGGTGCAGTAATACTCGGTGGGTGCAAGGGGGTTACTGTGTCACTCCATGCCGTAGCCGTCCATACAAATTTATAAACTTTCATAAAATTTTGTTGCAACGAAATCCCACGAATACAAAAGAGTGTAATTCAGAAACATTAACAAAGTGTATGACTGAACAACTTGACCCGAAATTGAGCGTGATCAGTGAACAAGTTTTGGAGTGATCTCAAGAAAAATACCGGTTAGTCTATTGCACAACTCGCTGCAAGAATCCGTCAGTGTGCACTGACCAGCCAAGTTGTTGATAACCCAGAAGTTGACTCTATGTGTTTATGCTTAACGAGTTCAAGGCAAAATGAAGCGTTCTTGAAGATAGTTTTTAAAGAAGTGGAGAGTTTACCTTTGGCAAAGCAATTCAAATTGAAAACGACATAGAGGAACTAAGGCAGCAAAACAAGCTATGAGTTCCGATGTTAATGACACACTTGTGGTAAAAACTCAAGCAAGCATTTTACCACGAAGATCAACGTTCAACAAGGTGATCGAATGACATATCTTTTAGCAATGCTCAACTATGTGAGGCATGTTCTTCAACTAGAGAAAGAAGTTCGAGCTTTAGATTTAAAGTTTTTGACCATTTCATAGCTAATTAAGAAGTCTACTCCGTTTTGGCTTATCAGCTTGAGATTGAAGCAAAACAATGCTGTTTTTAATGGTACCTATATGTTATTTGCAATTTCAAGTTACCTTTGTTCCATTAACAATAAAAATATATCCTGCACTCGTTGTTCGGTGTTAAAGATGGCATTTATGGCATGACCATGAGCCATTTGGGGTGCCTTAACACCAGAACGATCGAACTTTCAAACTACCTACAACGACCAAGCGCCTCAATTGACGCACAATGCACATAAGCCGCAATTTGCCCATTTATTTCGAAGGTAAAACCTTCATGATGTAGAAATGATATCAAAGATCCTTCACTGCTCCTTAAAAATAACCAAAAACCATGTCATACTTTCTACGGATGAAGAAACGAACCAATGACAAAAGCAAACTGGCCGACATAAACAAAGATTACGTGGCCTACGTAAGTAGCATGTAGAGACGATAATATGTTGGTTTTGCAAAACAATCTACTCAATAATTTTAAAATGCAAGCAGCTTGCTCGTTACATTCCAGCAACGCAGTTAGAGCAAACTTTTGTTATGCGTTACCCCCGTACTGTACTCTTGCAGACATTGCATAAATATCAAAACTGGTGTTTCTGATACGGCGCTTTGTTGTTGCGCATGCTTTCATCTTTTTTCTGGTAGTTCATCAGCTTCGATGAGGTTTCTTTGTGCACCTAAGTTTTTTATGGCATCGTCTCCTACAGCAGTTCCAGTAACTTTTGCAACCACGTAGCGGTATTCTGGAAACTTTCGGTTGCCGATGCCTGACATGCAAATGTCCCGGAAAAGAGTTCTGCTGTTGATCAGTGCCAGATCAATAACGCTCAGATGCAGTGCATATTCTTACATTTTCGAGCAGTGTCTAATCAAGTAAAACGCAAAAAGATGATAGTGGGCTGCTTTCACTAATTCTGCTTGTTGCAAATGCAGATGAGTCTGGTTTGAAGTTTAAGTTCAGTAATGTTTCGCTGTTGCAATTGAAAGTGCCCTCGTTGCACAAGGGAATTGGCCAAAGTTTGCCATGCAAGTTTCCTCTTTTCCGATCCAGTCTTGATTCACTTAACGCAATTTTGTGAATCTTTGCCTTCGCTGGCACTATTGTTGTCTGATTGTTTCGTATTTGAATCAAGCTCCGCTACATCCTTTCCTCAATGTGTCATCTAAATTGCTGTCGGAGTGTTTATCATCTGATTAGTCAGCTAAAATAACTTGTATCCGCAAAAAAGCCAGCTGCTCAGTAAAACGTCTAGACACGTTGAATACACCGTAACTTTATAGTACTTAGGTGCCCAACCAGTCGATTTTTGAATGCCTGGCAGTCGATCGCGGGCCGATTTGGTATGCACATCAAGGAGGTTGGCCATCAGCTTTCACAGTTCATGTAGAACGTCCAATCTGTGATTTTTTTTTTGCTCTTCACTGCATTTTCGTTCACGATTTGCGTAACTCCCATGATCAGTAGCTCTTTTACTTTCACTTTGAGCAAACTTTAGCAAAAGTAGACATATTTTTTGATGCGGCCAGTAAATGTTAAGAACAGTTAATTTGCTAATCTGGCGCTAAAACCACTGATAAAAAACCAACGTTTCGACAGTATAAACTACCTGCCTTCAATCAGGGTACAAAAAAGCAATAAAGACGAGTCAGCACTTTAAATACAGCAAAGTCACGTGTTTAACCACGTGACTTTGCTGTGTTTAAAGTGCTGACTCGTCTAAACACGTGACTTTGCTGTATTTAAAGTGCTGACTCGTCTTTATTGCTTTTTTGTACCCTGATTGAAGGCAGGTAGTTTATACTGTCGAAACGTTGGTTTTTTATCAGTGTTTTTAGCGCCAGTTTAGCAAAAGTAGATTACGGGTCAGAAAAGGTTGGGCAGCTCTGATATAGTAGAACAAGTTTTACAACCAAAGCTAAGAAACAGAGGTAAACACAGTAAATTAACAGAACAGATTTATTTTGTCGCACTATAAACAACACGATTTGCATATAGTAAATATACAACACAAGTTATTTACATCAATTTGCGACTGGGAAGCTGCGAAGGACCGTGAGGTCATCAAGTCAAGCAGCCACCCAATGTCGGTGTAATTTATATTGGTCATTAAGTGAGAGATGTTTAATTTGTCAATTAGTTTAATGACTTTGTTGAATTTGGGCGACCAAGGTAATCTTAGATGCGCAGCACCTTAGCCTGCAACTGCTATTGCCGAGGGCAGACCATCAGTAATTCATTCGAATCTATAGTTGCAAATAATCATTTTAGTAATCATCATAAATGGACAAGAGAAATTTTTTCAGTTGTATTTTGAAACGTTTGAATTCTAAAGATTTAATATCATTTGGAAAAGCATTCCATTTTTTGACTCCCTGATACTTAATGGATCTTTGTAATCTTGTAGTTGGGTACCGTGGAATATACAAGCGTAATTCATCAGTTGATTGTCTAGTGGTTCTTTGAGAGGCCTCACTGACTTTAGTGAAATAATTAAGGAATGGGGTTGGCACTTGGTTTTGTAGACAGCAATATACAAATTTGGCAGTTTCATAGCAATACAAGTCATCTAGTTGCAGGACATCGAGGTTTTTGTAAAGCGGTATAGCGTTGTCACGGTAATGAGCGCCGGAGATAACCCTCAAGGCTTTATTTTGCAAGGTTTTTAACTTTGTTAGATAGGAAGAATAAGTTGCCCCCCAAATTATTATACCATACGCAAGAAGCGGGTGGATCAGAGCATGGTATAGTTGTAGCAAGGTTTTTCGGGGAAGCACTTGTTTTAACTTACATAATATCCCGACAGACCGTGCCACTTTGCCTTCCAGCACTCTAATTTGTTCTTTAAAGCAAAGCTTGTTGTCAATGTAAACTCCTAAATATTTAGCATTGGTTACTATGTTCAAAGGCGTGTGATTTCTCATAACGTTATGACTAGTTGTAGTTGATAGAACTGAATTTATAGTCAATTTCGGTGGAATAATAAGAGTGCAAGTTTTTGATAGATTTATTGTAAGTTTATTTACAGAACACCATGTATTTAGCCTTTCTAGCTCATCAATAATTTTATTTTGTAAAATTACAGGATTGGTGGCCGAAATCAATAAACAGGTGTCATCGGCAAATAATCGAGGCGTACTCTTAATGGCATTATTTAGGTCATTTACATACATTAAAAATAGAAGTGGACCTAGGGAGGATCCCTGGGGTACCCCATAAGCTATGTCTTTAAGGTGCGATCGAAATTGGTTTATTGAAACGAATTGTTTTCTGTTAGTTAGGTAGGATAATATTAATGTATACGCCTTGCCACGGAAGCCATAGCTACTTAATTTCTTTATAAGGATACTGTGTGATACGGTGTCGAAAGCTTTTTTAAGATCAACAAATACTAGCGCCGCAAAATGATTGCGATTAATATGGTTGTAGGAGGAAGTTACTACATCTAACATAGCATGTACTGTAGAAACCTTACTTTGAAAACCATTGGTTAGGGTGGATTATTTTGTGTTTTTTAATGAATTTTATGAACCGCACATACATGAGCTTTTCTATAATTTTCGAAAAACAAGTCAGTACAGATATGGGTCGATAATTAGTTGTTTCATCTTTTGCTCCATTTTTATATATGTGGGCAATTTTGCAACTGCGTGGAAACAATCCCTCGGTGAAAACATATTTAATTAATTGATGCAAATAGGGAGTAATTACATGTCGAGCAGCTTTCAGAAAAAAAGAAGGTACGTTATCGTGTCCTACCGCTTTGTCCTTGAGGGCCATAATTCGATCAAACACTTCTGTCAGAGTCGGGTCGAGATAGCAAGAGGAGATTACTTTTTTGTCAAAAAAATCTTCAGGTCTTTTATTAGGTACTAGTTCAATTTTTTCAGCGAAATTTTGGCCAACAGTACAGAAGAAGTTATTGAATTTGTTGGCTACAGTGGTTGGGTCCTCAGATGTTGTCATATTGTTAAGTCTTACACTAGAAGGAGCTTCGCGACTCGATTTGCTGGGCAACACGGATCGTATTATCTTCCAGGTCTCTCGTGAATTTTTTGTGTTCTTATCCAACTCTGTGTGAAAATACATTTGTTTCGACAAAGATTTGATTTTAGTGAGTTTATTTGTATATTTGCGAAAGAACAGCTTTTGTATAGAGTTTCCGCTAATAAAGTGAGTTTTAAACATGGAGTTTTTTTTTCTAATTGATAAAAGTATGCCTTTAGTAATCCATGGTTTCATTGCTAACCTGGCCTGTTTTCGGCTCATTCGTTTTTGTGGTGCATGTTTGTTAATCGTTGTAGAAATAATTTCTACAAATTGATCAAAAACCAAGTCAAAATTGTCGCAATTTAAGGGGAAGTTTATCCGAAATAGGCTTTCTAATTTTCCAAACAAATCTTCATTGTAAACGTTATTATTAAATTTACTTTTGTATCGGTACAGAGGCGCAGCAACTTGTTTACGAGATGCTTTAAACTTGCTTATTTTACACGCAACAACGTAATGGTCTGTCATCGAACTTCGGATGACACGGGGAGTTACATGGTGATTTAAGTCATTTGTAATAATGTGATCTATGACGGTTGACGATTTATTCGTGACGCGTGTGGGTAGAGTAACAACAGATACTGCTCCACTACTGGTTATTGCATTAGTATAGTTTTTAGCTTGTGACGATTCAAATGCGCCTTTATTAATGTTTATGTTAATATCGCCAAGAATGTAGAATGTGGAATTATCATTGGCGGTTAATTTTTCTAGGCATTGTGAAAAATCTTCTACGAAAAGGTCTACGCTTTCTTGTGGATGCCTATATATAGTGCCAATTACAAATGTTTTACTGTCATTTTGATGTTGAACTTTTAGCCATATGGATTCAGAACCGTGGAGAGGGAAACTATTCATTTGTGCAAAACGTAGCCGAACGGTTGTATAAACTGCCACTCCACCCGCTTGACCGTATTTTGGCTTAACGTGGATAAATTATACCCCTCTATGTCAATATTTTGCAAAGGTTGGTCTACACGTGCTTCGGATAGTGATATAACGTCAGGCTTAAAGGGTAACGTAGATATGAAAATATGCAAGTCGTTGATGTTTTTATTGAGAGATCGAATATTTAGGTGCATTAGAATCAGGGAGTCGATTTCATTTGTAAGTACATTTCCATCTATTGTATCAACGTATTGGCATGCGCTAATGTTACTGGTAAGTTCATAAAAATTTTGGTCGCACAATTCATTGGGTTCATCACTGGGGTCAGCTGCTTGACTCGTACTCAGGGATCCCGACAGCTCTCCATCACACGATGATTCAAGCGCCATAAATGACAGCAAAGTTTCAGAAAAAAAAAAACAAAACAAAAAACAAAAACAAAACAGCTAAATTATTCTCTGGACAATAAATGAAAGGTCGCAACTAGATTGACTGCCTTTGCAAAATAAAAGATTACCGCTGCAGCATCCAGAAGTGCCTGTGTCAATAAGTTATTGTAAAAGCGCACAGTGCTTTTTAGTACAGTAAGAAGTTCACATCACCACGCGTTACCTGCTGCATCACGATGAGTTGTTAGCTAGCAAATCATTACAATTTTCTAAATAGAATAAGTTTTCAGCAATTAGTTTGGCCGTGGTACAACAATTTAGTCTAACTAGTTTGGCCGTGGTGCAACAAGAGGGAATCACAAGCAATCAGGCGATCAAATTTGTTTAAATCATACGGGCGAAGTCTCCCGTAGCACACAAAAAGATTACGAGTTCTAAACTTAGAAAGGTCGAAAACCAGATTAAATTTATTTCACAGCTTTTGTCTGTTAAACCAGAAATTCAGTTTAATATTTTACTGTTAAACATTCGCATTTGCTTATGATTGATAATTTTGAATCGTTATGCATTCATAATATATATATATCACTAGGACACATTAGATGGTTGCATTATCAAATCAGATTCTAAACGGATCATGATCAACGATTAATAAGATTGCTAATTTACAATTGAACTTTTTGGTTATCAACGTAACGTGCATATTCTCCATTTTCGACCCTCCAGGCAGTCTTCTTCTGATTTGCTTTGGCTTGTTTGAACAAAGGTAAAAGTAACTTTTTCCGCTGGAGAAACTCCCTAGGTAAGTGCTCTGTCACATACACTGTCCCCTTTCCATCCCTTTTGCGGGCCTCGTTAAATGTTTTAAGACGAGTAAGGTTACTGAAAATTTGAGCTTTGCTCATGGCGTTTGTCAGTTTTACAATTATTGGTCTAGTTACCTTGACGCCTCGTCGTATCACCGGCTTTTGAGGTAGACGATGTATATCCGAGACTTCCACATTCTTGGGGTCTATGTGCAGCGCTTCTTTTAAGAAATTGTCAAATTTCTGTAGGGTTTGTTGATGATTTTCCCACACATTTTCTTCATTTTCTTGTACGCCGTGGATTAAGATATTCATCCTCTTGTTGTAACTTTCTTGCATTAACGCTGCTTTTCCCGTGTCAATTCGGAACTCTTCGAGTATTTTTAATCGTTTTGTCACCTCGATTAATTCTGCTTCTATATTCTCTTCAAGTTTAACGTATTTTCGTTCAAGTTTATTTTCCAATTGGTTCAGTCTTTCGTTTAAGGTACCAAATTTGTCATCGAAATTGTCCAGTCGCTTTGTAAGTTTTTCTACAGCCGTAATTAGTTTGTCCAACTTTGTCTGAATAGTAGCCATTCTCGCCTTTTCCGTTTTTAGCACTTCTGGACGCTGCTAGCAGTTCACCTATAAATCACCCAACAAAAGCACGTCCGTCTCATAGAAAAACCTCGCTCGAATGAATTAGAATGAACGAGTGAAATTATTCCTAAAACGCATCACAAAACTCGCAAAAATCCATGGAGTGAATTTTTTTGTAGCTGGTAACCGCTACGTATCTGTACAAAAGCAATTTCTTCTTTTTTCTGTACTACGGCTTGCCTACATGTCCATAGTTCGAAAACCCGTGCTAGTCTCAAGTAATTTCACGAAAGAATCCCGAATTTCTTCGGCACCGTAGGACGCTGATGAAATATTATTTCAGTCTTTGTAGTCTCACAATGCTCACTTACCGCTCAGACCAAGGCAATTATCTCAAAATATTTCGTTTTTTACGTCGTAGTGATTGTATAGACTGCAACCACACTTTCTATGGACTCAACATGAAGTTTCCAGGTGGTTCTAGGTAGATGTATGTCTAAATTCGTTATTTTAATAGCAAAATTCCCCAAAATAGCATAAACTTAGCATGGTAAGGATAAAATAATTGTCAAGAAGTTTGAGCAGAAAAAAGGGAAATCCGGCGGAAATACAAGTACTTGTAAACTTGAAATGCGTCAATTGACGCGCTTGGTCGTTCTAGTGTGTGCTAGTTTGACTAGCCTAGCCATAGCCGTAGGAGACTAAAACATTTCGGGGGGGTGAACACAAAATTGCCAGAATATGTGTTTGCTTGCCCAAATATTATGCGAAGTAAGTGAGTTTATTGGAACCAATTTAGTAATGGATCCTTTTTTGCGAGTCAACCCTTTTTCTGACATTTGACAAAATAAAGTGCTTTGATTCAATTTTTAGCGAATCAATAATGGTATTAAATAAATTATATTCGTACTTGTTAAACACAACTGTGGTAAATGCAGTTGGTACCGCACAAAAAAACTGCTAAATATGAAAGAATATTCAGATAATGACTAATTTTTAACCAGAAATACAAATTAAGAGTTATATTGCAGCCAGATAGCTTGAGTTATCCTACCAACCTAAATTGCTATGTCAAGTAATGAGCCTGTGAGCACTCGGACACCAATCTAATGAAGAGTCTGGTTTGGCTGCTGCTATCAACTGATCATTAATTTGCTAGTAATAAATAAAAACATGGCAGCAACAATGCTCAGTTACTCACCAACAAGCTTGGCTGTTTTGCAATCCAAGTTACAACTCTTAATTTATACAGTGTGCAACGTACAGTAATTAGTCAACATTATCGCTTGAATTCAGTGTAATATTCCAACTAAAACTGCAAATATCTGACTAGGCCTAGAACCCACTTGGCCTACGCTAATCTGACAAGGTCTTTAACCAGAACTGCGGTCTTATGTCATACCGGTCATACCACTGGACTAACAATAACAGTAACAAGCGTTGTTCACAGCGCATTGCAGTTTTGTAAGTAAATTTTGAACATACCAATATGTCATGTGAAGGTGAGCGCGACCCTAGCTGCCTAGTGGCAAATAGGCTTATTTTGCCACAAACGGGTAAATCGTGTTTAGACCTATTTATCCGCTGGTGGCAAAATGTCACTATATTTTTTATGCAAAACAGAATCATAAGTTGCGGGTTAACAAGTCATTCGGTTTGATCTATTTTATCTCAAAGTGTGTGCCCAAATAAAAAAATTATTTGCCCGAATTTTCGATGTTTTGAACCCCCCCGCCTCCTACGGCTATAAGCCTAGCTAGTGTTTCTTCCCGGTAAGTCGGGACTAGAAATTTGGGGTTTTGAAATTTCCCGTTTCCCAGGAAGTTTATGTCGAGATCCCGGAAATGTCTTTACCATAGTAAGGATTTCAGTAGTACAAACGTTTGGTGATACAGAATTTGAAGATGGCTTGATGTAGAAGATTCATTTTTCCCAAAGCTTTTCATCTGACACTCTTCAGGGGAAATCGTCAGAATGAAGAATAAATAAACCGAACTGATTTATAAAGGAAACGAAAGAGTTTTGATTGGTTAGAAATAAAGAGCTCTGATTGGTTAGTTAGAAGTAGCCAATAGAAATCTTTAAGAAGAGCTCTGATTGGCTAGAAAGTCGAAGGGAAAGAAAGTTAAGATAGTTTCAAAGAATAAACGAATTCTTTTTGTTTGCAGAGGATAAATTTGAGAGATTTAATTCTTCGCTATCTTCTCCTACTTTCCCTTTCTTTTCTCCTCTTTTCCAACATCGTCATCATCAGAAGGTAAATCTTTACTGTCACTTCATTTTGTTGTTTCTTCCTTCGTTTCTGATTCCTTTTCTTGTCCATCTTAATCTTCTTCATTTTGCATCCGGCAGAGCTTCTCCTTTGCCACCAAATATCAAGAAGTAACCTGTTTCACCTTAAACGGTTTCAGAATTCCTTCTGGATGAGCTTGTGCTCTTGTATTAGTAGCTGCAGCAATTCCCAAATTTGGATTAGGATCATCTGCGCTCCTGGCTCCTTGTATATTTCCGATAATCGCGTCAAACAGTGGCTCCCGTAGACGCATAGCATCTGCTTCTCCAACGAAATAAGGAGCATCTACTTTAATTCTGGCCATGGGAGCTTTCTTTAGCGTTCGATAAACGGTAACCATATATCCTTCATTTTCAGTAAGTTCCTTTTGACTGACAAGATCTCTCCTAACTATGACTCCATTGCAGCCAGTATCACGCAGAACCTCCACGCATCTGTCGTCTACCTTCCCAGTTACAACCGGCATACCTTCCGTCATCTCAGCACCCATGCATGCTCCATGATCTTTTCTCCTGACTTTAACTCTAACAGATCATCATCCTTCATTAACCTGGCTTGGGGGAATTCCTTTTTGACACGCACAGCGCATCCCACTCGTTGTGGGGGTCCTGATGGTTTACCTCCAGCGAGTCCAAAGCGTGAGGTCTGTTGATTACGCAACTTATAACGGCAGTTTCTAGTTTCATGTCTAAAAGCTCCATATCTGTTGCAGAAAATTCGTCTTCCTTGTTGTCCATCTCTGGGATGTTTCTTTGGCATCCTGGACACGCTTTCGGCAGCTCGGTGCCCTTTGCAGCCGCAGCTATAGCAACGCACTACCGCACGAAAACTTTCTGGACTCTTTCCTCTTCCTAATCCCTTCGTATCTCCTCGTCTCGCCACCACGTCTTTGCTTGAAAGGTTCATGTCATTAGCCATTACGTACTACTCCGCCAATATCAGCAATTCATCCAATGTTTTCGGACTTCTCTCATTCGAATACACGGACCAATCCTTGGAGCAAGCATTAATAAACTGCTCGCGCACCAACTCCTCTTCACCAGCAAACGACTTTTTCGCTTTTGACGGCTCCAGCCACTTGGTGAAGTAATTCTTTGGTCGCACTACAAACTAACCAGGATTCTCTTGACCTTCGAGCTTTGTTTCACGAAATCTCTTACGGTATCCACATTCCGTAAAATCGTAGCTGTTGCTGCCATTTGAAGACGCATTCAGTTTTAGTTTGTGGTGGTATTCTGTTAACAACCTAGCATAGTAGGGTGGGGCAAGTCGGACACCGTAAAGACGTTAATATGAATTTTGTGAAAAGCAATATGGTAAGCCGGTAGGCCTACTCCATGTTTTACTTTTGTAGCCACTACAGTTACCAACAATATGCCTAAACAACAAAACTTCATAAAAAATGAAAGCAAAAAACTTTGACATTTTTTGAAAGCAAAATCCCTTGACCATCTTGCCCCATAGGGTGAAGTAAGATGGTCAGTCTTTAGCCATTCGGAAGAAGAATTTCAAGCTAATCAAATATTTTCATTGGCATAAAGGATAGAACAGTTTAAAATTCAGAATATAGTGAAATTATAACAGGTTAGCCTCCACTTGATATCAGCAGCAGTCCAGCTACCATTTTTATTATTATAACGTCACAATCATCATGTCTAAAAGTGCAAGAAAAAGTACGG
Organism: Trididemnum miniatum; assembly: GCA_964006365.1. Lineage (NCBI taxonomy): Eukaryota > Metazoa > Chordata > Ascidiacea > Aplousobranchia > Didemnidae > Trididemnum > Trididemnum miniatum. The sequence continues at coordinate 672,291 of OZ023249.1, forward strand.
GTGCTAACATGAGCCGTCCGAAGGATCAAAGTTGTAATTTTAACGAAAGCGATCGACGTCAACTCCAACAAATTTATACAACTGTTACATTATTGAAAGGTGAGCTAAAAAACCTTAAGACAGAACTCGCAGAAAGCAAAGCAACTATCAATGCGGTTAAGGCTGAAAACTTCCAGCTAAAACAAGCTTTAAATCTCACGAACTACAAACTAGACAGCCTTGAGCAGTACGGAAGGCGTGAGAATATTCAGATACACAATATACCAGAAACGCTGAGCAATAAAGACGACGGTGAAGAAAAAGTGTTGAAAATTGCTAATGAACTCAACATTGATTTAACCAACGCTGACATCCAACGTGCTCATCGACTAGGAATAAAGAAAAGAAATGGCAAACCTCGCCCCATCATTATTCGATTTCAGTCATTCAACAAACGCAATGAATTTCTATTCCGCAAATCTGGCTTGAAAAGCAACAATAAATTCAAGAATGTTTTTATTGCAGAAGATTTAACCCCGATTCGAGCAAAACTGCTTCGGTATTTGAAAAACGAGTGCGATAATGACTTCGTGCAGATACATACTATCAATGGCAAAATTAGGTTCAAAAAGTCTGCAGTCAAAGAAGGTTTGCCACTTGACGAAAACGGTAAAGATCCAGGAACTGGCAATTGGCTGACTGTAACTTCCCCCGACGATCTATTCAAAGTTGGTGTCGATATAGATTTCACTAAATTCAGTTATCCACCGCTAAATTATAATGTGGAGGTGGACAAGGAAGCTTCGCTCAGCTTGATACGGTGAACTTTGTTTCGTGTTAACTCGTGCTATGTAAATATTTAATTGATAACTTGTTATACCAATGATGGCAAAGCCAAATTTTTTAACCAACCACAACAAAAACAGTACTGACAGCACAAACGTCGATCCTGACATAAATACAAACCCAAATTCAATGCCAATGGCATGTACACTGACCCAATCATCAAACATCAATCGAGCTATTTTTTACTCACAAGACCTAAATAAAACAAACAACGATAACTGTGACGAACTATTAGTTAAATGTAATTATCATGACTACAAATCTCTGAACGATCTAACCACTAAGAAGAACAATGACATATTCTTGCTACATATCAACGTAAGAAGTATACAGAAAAACGTGGATAGCTTATCTAATTTCGTAGCCTCATTATCCCACCATCCAGACATAATTGCTATCAGTGAAACCAAAATAAAAAAAGGCCAAATAAAAAGTAATATTGATCTAACTGGGTATGAATTCCTTCATTCGGACAGCCTTACGGCTGCAGGAGGTGTAGGAATGTACGTTAAAAAACAACTTGTCTTTGAGATTAATTACGATGTTAATTGTAATCTTTCCTTTGTAGAAAACTTGTGGATAAACATTAAAACTGACAAACGAACTATTGTTGTAGGCGTTGTTTATAGGCACCCCATCAACGCTGCAAACGAACTGGAGCAATTTACTGCCAAAATGCATGAAATATATCTTCAGTTAAACAAAACCAATCGTCCCTTTTATGTAATCGGTGATTTCAATATCAACCTAATGAATATTCCAGAAAATGATCGAATTAGACAGTATGCCAATTCTCTTGTTAGCTGTTCTTGTAGATGTCTAATTGACATACCCACTAGAATAACTTCAACTTCCAAAACTTTAATTGACCACGTCTATACTTCTGACATTGTTAATACTTCCACAAGTGGGGTAGCTTTGTGTGATATCTCGGACCATCTAGCACCTTTTGTTTAAATTTCAACCAAAAAAAGTGTCTCAAAAAATACCAATGTGTATTACTTTCGTGACATGAAACGATTTCATCCTGACTTATTTCTACAAAATCTATCAGAAAATCTAGATATTCCAACCACCCTATCTCTAAACCAGCAGGCAGAATCATTTCTTAAAATTTTAAATAAAACAATAGATGAAAATGCTCCTTTAAGAAAAGCAACACGAAAAGAGAAACGCTTAAAACTAAAACCCTGGCTAACACCAGGATTACTTAGAGCAATACAGAAAAAAAAATAGAATGTTTAAAGAACTTCATAAAATGCATAATGAAAAACTTCTCCAACTGTATAAAACTTACCGCAATTCTCTAAATAGAACCATCATTCCCGCAAAGCAGCTTTATTACAAACAAAATTTAACTGAAAATAAAAATAATCCAGAAAAAATTTGGAAAACAATTTACAAACTATCCAATATTAAGCGACACACTCGAGTACTCTCACTCAAACTCAAGAAAGAAACCAACTATGATGAAATAACAGATACACAAGATATTGTAAACTACTTGAACAATTTCTTTGTAAATATTGGTCCTAAAATGGCCGAAAATATTTCAGCTACCAAATCTCCAGCACCAAGCAAACCGACAACATTTTCATCAACTCACCAATCGTTATTTCTATACCCCTCAACTCCTCAGGAAGTGTGTGATGTTATTGACCAATTGAAAGATAAGAAAGCAAATCGTAGTGTTGACTGTGATACTAAATTTTTAAAATATGGCAAAATTGTTATAGCATCATTCCTAAGTCAGTTGTACAACTCTTGTCAATTGCAAGGCGTTTTCCCTGATATTTTCAAGATAGCTGAGGTTTTACCTGTATTTAAGAAAGACGACCCTACATTAGCAACTAATTACAGACCCATTTCATTGCTATCCCAATTTAGCAAAATCTTTGAAAAAATGCTCTATAGCCGAATTTACTCTTATTTAGTAAGATTTAAGTTGTTAAACGAGCATCAGTTTGGATTTCGTAAAAATTCTTCAACCATTCATGCAATTACAAGTATATACGATAATTTATTAAAAAATATAGAAAATGGCATGTACAACTGCAGCATTTTTCTTGACCTTTCCAAAGCATTTGATACTGTGAACCATGAACGACTAATTTGGAAACTGGATCATTACTTTGGAATTAGAGGCATTGCACTTGAACTTCTGCGTGACTACTTAACCAACCGTTATCAATACACTAAATTATTGAATTGTAAATCGGATCTGCTTCAATCTTCTTGTGGTGTTCCTCAGGGATCTTCATTAGGGCCCTTACTTTTTTTAATGTACATTAATGATTTACCTCAATGCTCTCAATTTACCACAACTCTCTTTGCTGATGACACTCATTTAAATTTAGCTGATAAAAATTTGCTCTCCTTGGAAAGGAAAATCAACATGGAAATGGACAAAGTAAAGAATTGGTTAATTGAAAATAAATTAACTTTGAATTTTTCAAAGTCCTGCTACCTGCTTATAAACAAAAATCCGAAGCAAATAGTGTCCTCAGCATTTAATATTTCAATTGATGGAGATAAGATTGAAAGATGTTCATCAACCAAATATTTAGGGCTGTACCTGGATGAAAAACTATCTTGGTCAACACATATATAACACTTATCCTTACAATTAGCTAAAATAACTGGATTGCTTTATCGACTTCGAAGTTATGTTACGGATGATACTCTTCTAATGTTATATTTTAGTCTCGTATATAGTCGTATACAGTATGGCATTACACTATGGGGTACATCTGCTAAGTCTTACATGAGGGAAATAAATGTGCGTCTTAACAATGTCGTTTGCTTAATGACATATAGCAAGAAGTATTCGCACGTATCTCAGCTTTACAAACACTTAAATCTCTTGAAATTAAACGACATCTATAAATTTGAAATAGCAAAATTTATGTATCTACTACATAATAAAAAACTTCCAGCAGTTTTATCATCACAATTTACCAAAATTGAAGAAATCCATTCTCATAATACCAGACAAATCCACAAGTGCGTATATTTTATTCCACAATCAACAAAATCAATTACTCAAAACCTCTTGGCTTTTCGGGGCACAAAATTATGGAGTAGCCTCAACAGCTCAATTAAGAATAATCGCTGGGGTGTCTTTAAACAAAAATATAAAATTCATTTGATGTCTTCATATTGACTCCAAGGCGTTCTTGGAAGCAGATAAATTTTAATAGATTAGAATTACATGTTTTTCTACTGAATTTTAATTACATTTTGGAACTGTCGTATGATTCTCGCTCATATTGTTGTTTGATGTTTGCCTTCTCTCTCTTTTTTTTTTTTTTTTTTGTCTGATTTCTTTTTTTAGTTTCTTTGTATATTGTTTTTACATTATCTCCTAACCTTCTCGTTATGGTGACTAACATGCTCGTAATTTAAAATTCGATCTCACAACAAAATCAGGAAGCATCTAGACTAGAAAACCTTAGGGTTCTTCGATGCTTCCTGGTCTTGCTAAATTTCATTGTTTTATTCTGTGAGTGCTTATTAAGTTTACGTCAAGGCGAATCAACAATAAATTCTGTTCTGTTCTGTTCTGTTCAGTCTCTAAAAAGCTGGTTTTTTGCCTGCATTCGGTCGGTATGATGTGTTTTTTTTTTTATTTATTTGCATTTTCATTTTCCTATCACGAGAAAGCGATGGAGCTCCGTACGAGCTCGCTGTAAAGTTGTCAGCCACCTGTCTACCACGCTTAGATGAGGTAATCTCATTAAGTGCGTTTCCCAACAGCACAAAAAGCGAATTCGCCGGTTTGCTCCACGCTGTCCTATTAATATTGAATGACATGTAGGGAAGCTGTGAATACCAATTTTAAAGTCATTGGCTGGACTCGATTTGGAATCGAACCTAAGTCTACCAGTCCAAAAGCAGACGGCTTATCCACCTGGCCATCTGATTGGTTATTGCTTTCATGATCAGGTCAGATCAGATCATCATTAGCTCGGGTCATTCATGCTACTGGTAACCCACGAGCCTCTCTCCGGCTTTCTAGGATAGTTTTTAGGCATTGCTACCTACATAAACAACTAAATAGCTAGCTCAAAAGATCTGTAAGCTTAAAGTGGGGTAAAACGGAGCCCTCACTTTGCGTAATAAAGGAAATGCTAACTCTTTTGACTAAACACTTAACTAGAAATCGTATTAACTTTTATGATACAGTAAAACCTCGTCACTTTCAAGTTGTACCACCAGAAATCACATATTAGTCCGACATTGAGCATACTAGCATTTTAATATTTTACTTCTTCAAAAATGGTCGCCATTTTTGAAACATCATGTGACATAGTTCATAAGCAAGTAAAACTGTACTTTGAGATCATAGTTCATTTGCTACAGTTTACTGCGTTGTTTCAAGCATTATTTCATCATTTAATGCCATTGCATACAATATTTGCTCCCTAAAATTTATTTTGAAGCCGCCAGTTTGTTGCTCACCTTATAAAATGAGTCTTTTAGCGATAACAATTATCTTCAACTTTGATACTGCATGTGCTGTATCTCTTTATTCTTTACCAACACGAAGTAAAACTTCCCTTTCTATTTGCAAAGCGACTTCTAGCACTGATAAATATAATCTCAAACGCAAACTATTCTATCCGTACGGTAGCGCCGTTGAGCTGGTTTTGAAGTGGAACTGTCCATCTTGCCCCACCCTACTATACACATAAATAATTTGCAGAATAAGCTAAATGCAACTGACAATTCGAAAGAAATAAATTAACGCAGTTAATATAACATCAATGACAACGTGACATAAAGAAATTGATTATAACTAAGTTACGAAAGCGAATGTAATAAGTGTCAGTGTGCAATAAATGATGTTGAACATAATCAAAGGAGATATGAACAAATAGTTAAGTGAAGTAGAGAAATGCAACCAATTAGGCTAGAATGAGTAGCACAGCTTACCGACTGTTTAGCAGGGCAGCAACGTTCAGATAATACTCCAAACACCAATAGTACAGCGTTCACCACTTTTCCTAACAGTTCGTGATTGACACCAGAAATTATTTTACAGCAGCATAACTTAACGTCTGGCAAAATAGTTAATGAACCGTAGGTTTAGAATTTATTCTCTGGATTTCTAAACTGAATAGTTTTAAACGGTTAATGCTTGTAGCTTTGTCAGAAATAGTCCACAACTTTACAACCATCTCGCGAAGTCCTACACTCCAACAGCGCCGTAAGCTTATACAGTTACACGTGTGCACTATACGACCATGATCGTTCGAGAAAAGCAAGTAATTAATCAACCGTTTAAGTACATGGTTCAATAAATCAGCTAGGGGGCAGCAAAGATATTTGACTTGCTGTAACATAATCCCACTCAAGTATGCGACGGTATGTTTACCCAAACACATACTTCGGAATACAATTAATATGGGACGAAAATAGCTTAAAGAAAAAATAAAGCCGCTGTAAATCTCAAAACTAGACGTTTCGACAACGTAAATTCAGCTGTCATCATCAGCAGTGTATGCAAGGCAGTAAGTGTCCGCTTTTTCGGGAAGAATCGTGTATTTATTATGAACTTACAGTTTTGTACTGCCTTGCATACAGTGCTGATGATGACAGCTGAATTTATGTCGTCGAAACGTCCAGTTTTGAGATTTACAGCGGCTTTATTTTTCCTTCTCAAACAAATACTGAACAACAAGTTTCAATGCGGGTGTTACTCAAATTAATAAAACGTGAGTTGGTTCACAAGCGAAAAATGGAGTCGATAATAAATCAAATAACTGAGTTGAATAAATTATTATGTAATGAACGAAATAAGATACATAAGTATTCACGATCTCAAATTAGGTCTACGCTTGTACATAAGCAACTGAACGTACCGTTGACGCTAACATCAGGTCAATCAACATCATGATTGCGAGCATTAAGTATGCGGTACAATTTTGTTATCGGGCGTCTTAAGACGCTAAATTGTGTCTTCACAAGCACTTGTCGCACGCGGTTTTTTTTGGTCCGGAAACACCTCAACTATTTTTCCCAAAGGCCCAGACCTTCTGGCAGCATTATCATTATGTAAAAGTACAATATCATTCAGTTCAAAGTTTTCGTGTTCATTAAGCCACTTGGGTCTGAGTTGTAGCATATGTAAATATTCAACAGTGCAACGACGCCACAATTCCTGAGCAAGGTATTGCTCTTGGCGCCACCTTCGGGAAGAATAAGTGTCCGATTCGGAAAACTGGTTGGAAAAATCGGATGCATTGCCTCGGAGTAGTAACAAATGGTTCGGGGTTAGCGGAACATTTGCATCGGGATCCAGCAACACCGGTGTTAAAGGTATGGAGTTCATAATGGCCTCAATCTCAATTATCAGGGTTAATGAGAGTATCGTCTAAAACAGATTGTTGCAATAATACAGTATGCAAAATTCTTCTTATTGATCGGATTAGCTTTTCTCAAACCCCATCCATATGGGACGCATACGGGGATTGAACTGACACTCCATGTGTTGCCTTCTCAAGTTGGTATCCACTTTGTTTGAATCAATTTCATCCATCGCTTTTTGAAGCTCTTTTTCCGCACCTACCAGATTAGTGCCATTGTCACAAAACATTTTCCGAGGTTTACCTCGACGCCCAATAAATCTTCTTAGCGCATGGATGAATGAGCTGGACGACAAATCCGGAGCTATCTCGACAAGGACTGCTCTCATCGTCAGGCAGGTGAACACACATCCGTATCGCTTGAACAGTTTTCGACCTTGCTTGACGTAAAGAGGTCTGAAGTAGTCCACTACCGTGAAGTAAAAAGGAGGATTACCTGGAGTTAATCGTTCTTTAGGTAACTCAGCCATAATTTGTCGGCCTGCACGCCCCTTTTCTCTTCTTACACGAAATACATTTTCCCAAAATTTTTCTAACCGTGATGGCACCTCTTACCACCCATTGCCCAAGTGTTTGCCATTCCACCGTGTCCGCCGTTGCGATGGTGATCTTCAATTATGAGTTGGGTCACATGATGATCGCTCGGGAGAATGATTGGGTGTCGAACGTCAAACGGCACTGGAGCCTTCTCAATCTGTCCACTTACTTTGAGTAAACCCTTAGAAATAACAGGATTAAGTTTCTACAAAGCACTATTTTTAGATAACTTAGCAGACACAGAGTTCGATTGGCAAATTTCTTCAGCAAATGAACAGTGCTGTACAATTTTAATTATTTCGATTTCTGCTTGCTCCAGTTCAATCACGGTTAAAGGCAAGTGCGAAGATTCTTGTTTGAGCAAAGACCTTTTCAAGCCAGGCAATAGACACGTTTAATTTGTGCCAACTTGAAAACCGGACAAATCTACTCTCCAAAGATGGATGATTGTTCTGAGTTGTGGCAACCACGTTTCTCTGCAAAACAGAAAACTCATCAGGAATCTAAGGTAAAATACGTGGAACTTGTGGCCAGAGATCAGGCCCCAGAAACAAAAACTCTGGTTCTTTTAACCACCGAGAATTCGTGACAAACGCCAACGCTGACAGGCCTCTATTTCCTTCACCTGCAGGGTTGTGGTGGGTTCCCACGTAATGCCATTGCGATGGACTCGAACATTTTTCTATTTTAGTCAGTCGGTTGGCTACGAATGTGGGGAATTGTGTATTGCAATTATTTATCATTTGCAGTACGGCTGTGGAATCGGTCCAAAAGTGCGACTCCAACGATGGCAACGGAATCTCGTTTCGAATTTAGCAATCAATTTTAACAGCTAGTGTGGCGACCGTTAACTCGAGCTTTGGAATTGAGATGGACTTTACAGGAGCTAAATGCGATTTACCAAACACGAAGCAGCATGTCACATTTCCCACTTTATCCGTCATTTTTAAGTTAGAAACTACCCCGTAGCCAGATGATAAGGCGTCTGCAAAATGATGCAATTGCATGCAAGTTAACGATGGATAAGTAGTTCCCTTTAACAACAAACAACAACGGGAATTTGAATACTTTCGAGCTTGGGTAACTCCTCTAACCAAGTTCGCCACCTTTTGGAGTCTGCCTCGTCAATTTCTTCATTCCAGCCGAGTCTCTTGCTGCACCATTCCAATAACAACAACTTTTAAGATTACAGGTGCAGCAAACCCTAACGGGTCGAATAAGGTACTGATCACTGACAAAAGTCTCCTTCTGGTAAAGGGCTTTTGCTTCACTGTAATATTAAACCGAAATACGTCGGTTTTAAATTTCCACTGAATGCCGAGTACACGTTGACAGGAGCTGTAGTTACTGTCACGAACATTCAAAACTGATTTACATACATCACTATCAGGTGTATTTTTTATTACCTCCTTACTATCGCTTATCCATTTTGCCAACCGAAAGCCACCCCGTTTGAGCAACTCCGTCCAGTTCCGATACAGCGCTATTGCTTGACTATTGGAATAGACGGATTTCAACAGGTCATCCATGTAGAAATTGTTCTTTACACATTAAACTACCTCTCCGAAAAATAGATGCGCATTATCTTCTGCGGTTTTGTGCAGCGCATATACAGCACAGGCGGGAGACGATGTGGCACCGAAAAGGTAAAACCTACCAGCAATATTCCGCTACTGAGCCAACATCTTCACCTGCACACCACAAAAATTGCAAGTACTTGTGATCTTCAGGATGGACCTTCACTTGGTGATACATCGCTTCAATATCAGCCACCAATGCAACCTTTTCTTTTCTGAAACGGCACAACATTCCAACCAAATTATTGAGAAGATCAGGGCCTTGTAGTAACTGCTGATTCAACGATCTGCCATGGTGTTGAGCCGCGCAATCAAATACCACTCTAACCTTCTTATTCACGTTCAACACAGGGTAGTGTGGAATGTACCAACAATCGCATCCACTTTCCTTTCTTTCTTTCTTTCTCCCTTAACTCTCTTGCATAGTTTTTAGAGACATATTCTTCAACTGTCTTCGCATACATTTGTTGAAGGTTCGAATCCTTTTTAAATCGCTTTTGTAAATGTTTCAGTCTCATTCTCGCCAGATCCTAATTGTTTTTCAATTGCGGAGCTCCGGGACGTCAGGGTAGGCTAACTTGTAGTGACCACCGACTATGCGTTTCGATTTTTGAATTGTATCAAGCGCATAACGATCTTTTTTGACATTGCTCGTTGACTTGAAGACGAAGGAGCGTTAACTTTGTCCATGCGCCACAAGCATTCAATTTGTTGATTAACCAGCTCGTGTTTATTTTTTTCACGAAGTTTATATGACAGTTTAATACAGTTTTCTTTAACGGTGCCAACTACAGACCATCCCAAAACTGTTGTTACGACGTACTGTACGGTTGACTGCTTTTGCCTCGACGTTGATCCAACGTCCAAAATACCTCTAGGACGTCCACTCTGATTAGAAGCGACACTTCACTATTTTTTATTCTGGGTATTCTTATATCCCGGGTGGCCAATCTGGCAATTCCTCTGTAGTAAATGAATTATTTGGTGCGATAGGGAGACTCTTGATTGAATACACGTTGGGCAATTCAATGGGGTCGCCGTCCTCAACTGACGCAATCTGCAACTTTACTTTCTTTCCCTTTCGCAGCTGCGAAGTTTTATTGATAGTAGTTACAATATAGCTTGCATCGTCACCCACTACGTTCAACCTCTCTAACAATTTTCGACAGCACGGAGTGGTCGTTGAACCTTGGTCAAGAAATGCATGAGTCAGCAGCTCGGTATCCCCAGCCGTTACTCGAACAGGTACAATATTCAGAAAAACAGAATCATTGGAAGTGGGCAGGGCATGAGAAACATTAGATGACGTCAATCTCACAGTAAGCTGCTGTTTTAGCGGCTACGTTTTTCGACGCGCTTTTATTTTGAGCACTCGTTGTCGTACTAACTTCGCGATGAATAAACTTATGATGTTTTTCATTACAACTGTCAATAGAACACGAATTGTTCATCATCATCATCATCCAGTTTTAATCCGGTTTTTCCTCGTGTCCGAAGGTGGCCGGATGCACCTCATTCCTTCAGCAATCGCTCCCACTACCTCTCTCCATCTCGCGCGATCTGTAGCTTCCTCCACCCTCAACCCAATCTTCTTTGTATTCTCAATCTTCTTTATATTGTTACATCGGCAAAACCGTGCCACGTGACCCCTTTAAAGCAGTCATCGCGTAAATGAAGTTGACGCATAAAAAAAATTTTATTATTAAATTCTTTGTTTATAAAGCCAGAACATTCCCACAAATAATGATTTTTCGCGCACAACCAGCATTTGATCAGCTTCTCTGGTGTTTCGTGATGACTTACAGCAATATTTGTAGAATGATTTGAAATACGCTCGGTCCCTTTCGAGCGCTGGTACACAACACCTGAAAGCAATGATCGGGCCACCTTAGCTTTTTCTTTACCAAAGTTCACTACGTCATCGAACTTAGGATCTAAGCCACGCTTTTCAATATCAGCTGCGATTCTGAGCCAACGGGTTTGAGACGCAAACGGCAGTCGCTTGATTATTTTGGTCAAGTTTTCACAGTTGTCAAGATCAGCATGAAAATTTAAGTGCTTCAAGATGATATCACATTCTTCTAAATCACGAGACAGACTAATCAACCCTTAGCTATCATCGACTTTGATTAGTGAACCTTTTTGCATTTTTTCTATATAAGCATGCGCAATTACGTTTTTTCGACCAAAGTTATTTTTTAACGTTTCTTTAGCTCGCGCGTAACCTTCGGCGGGGTCGAGTAGCAAGCAAAAGTCGTTTAGCTTCCCCTTGACAGTGCTTTTCTTCCCGTTTCACTTCGCTTTTCTTCCCGAACGCTTTTCTTCCCGTTTCACTTCCAAACGCTTTTCTTCACTCTCCGCTTCCAAGCGCTTCCCTTCACACTACGCTTCCAAGCACTTTTTTTCACATTCACACAATATTTTCCAATTCTCTATCCAGTATTTAGTCTTCTGCTTTTCTTGCAAACTTAACGCATCCACTTGCTCCTTCAATTCTTCCATTGTAATAAATTGTTTCTCCATATCCATTAAATAAATGAACTGATTGTTCCCGGACGAGCCCCAAGATGTCGCGACATTACAACTTGGCTAAAGATTCAACCTTTCATTCTGATATCAGAAACGTTATCTATCCCAGAGAACGACGTGAGAGAACTAGTATCATATCCAACGGTCCTCACAAATCTTGCAATCTACCACTTTCAAAAAAACAAACAAACCAACCACTTTTAATATATAACGAATTGAGTAACTTAGAAAATATTCCTCCCAAAGCAATACAAATCACTTTAAAATCTCCGCTAACACTCACTCAAAATAACTCACAAGATACGAAAAGCAACAACACGGGCTAATTACTCTAAACACACCTAAATACTTATCTGAATTCTAAATACAATAACAAATTTTCGCTCCTATTGATGGAAAATTTGCGATTCCGAAAAATTCCCACGTTTCCATTGAAGTAAACAAAAACATAGATTGCAAAATGTCAATAATGACGTCATAAACGAGATGAAAAAATGCTCAAAATAAGAAGTTTTTTGAAGGTTCCTTTCTATCTAAGTAATTCTAACCAAAACCTGCGATAAACAACGAAAGTTCTGAATTCTACCGTGCCTCTTGTCACGTGCTGCAATTAATTCACACACCACATGAATATAACTACAGAACCAGCTCAAATTAGGCAAGTAAGACGGTTTCATCACCAGATTAAACTCAAAATATATCACTTGATTCTTAACGTGTGATTTTGCTAAAACTGTTGTGGGTGAATTTGCTGCAACTTAATCACTGCCAAGGGCATGTCATTGCAAGGTGTCAGCATTTGCCTCACCACTGGCTGTTAAAGGTAGACTTTTTGGCGGTTCTAGAGTTAAAAGTTTTTATTTCTCTATATTTTGTTTCCCTTGGGGAAATTTAAGGATGTGCCTGGGGTTTGCAAAAATCAAAGGCCTTCCTAAAAGCTAACCTCTGCCTCCCAAGGTCCTAAAATAACCCTGCTGGTGTTTGGTATAAAGTTCTCGTTGAACCAAACTGAGAGTGAAAAAGTGTGTAGATGGTGAGTTAGTGTTTTGTTTACTAATCAATGACAAAATTTGATTGAACCAATCAGAAGGAACGCCTGCCTTGAAACTTCTCAAGGCATGAAATACCAATGTTGCCAGTTATTTGCAGACAAAAGAGCCGAATAGAAGATCGTATGGATCGTTCTAAGTACTCTGTCGATAATCCGCTAAGCGAATCAGAGTTGCGCCAGACGCATGATTTTGCCCTTGAACACCCAAGGTAAGTACAAATATATAATCGATAAGACTTATCGCGCAAGAGTGACAGATTGTTGGTAGCGGGTTCAATCCACGGCTACAGCTGTTCACATTTGACACGGGTGACTGTTGACTCAATCAGCAAAACTTTTTCAGAATAGCTTTGAAAAAAGCTGTTTACGCGTTAGGCTTCAAAAAACCCTATGTTATAACTCTTAGAGTAGCTCTGAGAAAAGCTGTTTGTCTCATTAACTCTTTTGAGTAGCTTTGAAAAAAACTGTTTGTCCCAGAAACTTTTCGTGACGCACTCGTCAGTGGGCAAGCGTCAAAGTGAGAACGAGAAAGCAAGTAGAGATGGGCGAATAGTAATCATTCGTTACAAAGTAACGATTAAAAAGAAGTAACGGATAGTAACAGATTCGTTTTGCCAAAATACCGATTCCAAATTGTATTCGTTTGCCATCCAGGGCCAAAACTAAGCAATGGGTGGCCTCTCCCGAAATCATGTTCCAGGGCCCCGACGTCCAATTTTCCCCCAAACATCAGGTGAAGACCCCCCCAAAAAAAAGAAAGATCTTCACGCCTCCGATGTTTGTTCTAAAGTAATCATTTGAAATTGTTACCCAAAAGTAACGGTTAAGCACATCTCTACTCAAGAAAAGATATTCCATACTTTTCATCCGTTACTTGTATTCACGAATCGATGTTTGGGGGAATATTGGACTTAAGTAATAATCACTTAGAACTTAAAACAAGTTCGAAGTAATCACTTAGAGCTTAAAAGTAACGGTTAAGCACATTTCTACCAAACCTTCACACCTTTCAACGTACAATTTTCTCCCAAACCTCAGGTGGAGACCAAAAAAAAGAAAAAAGGTCTTCACGCTTCCGACGCCCAATTATCCCCCAAACATCAGGTGAAGATCAAAATCGAAAAAAATGATCTTTGATTCGTGATTACCTAAACGAATACAAGTAACGGATATGAAGTATCGAAAATCTTTTCTAAAGTAATCGCTTGAAACCGTTACTCAAAAGTAACGGTTAAGCACATCTCTAAAAGCAAGGTCTGGCGATTCATAAATATCAGTTTCGGACGGCAGCAAAGCGGTAGTTACATTGGCGAATCCAATCGAACGCGGAAAGGTCGCGCGCAGTTCTTATTGGACAAGTCGTGCGAACTTAAATTCTACTTGAACAGTTTAAGAGTATAGACAAACTCTTTGTGTTTGCATAGATTAGGTCGCCGTACTCTAATGTAGCTGGCTTCGAGCAGACTGAGATGGAAAAGACTGCGCGCAGTGTCTAGAATAGAGAATTGATCATCGTTGTAATATGCAGCACATTGGTCGTTTTCTGATAAATGTTGTCCAGCACATAGTCTCCCAGCGAGTGTTATAGTTAGGTATAGTTATAGTTAGTTGCATATTTATCCTATCACGAGAAAGCGATCAATGCGCTATATGAGCTCGCTTAGGAGTTACCAGCCATCTGTTTACCACACCAAGATGGGGAAATCCCGCTAAATGCCTTTTCCAACGGCACAACAAGTAAACTTGCCGGCTTGTTCTTCACACTGTCCCTTTAATGCTGAGCGTCAAGCAGGAAAGCTGTGAATACCAATGTTAAAGTGATTGGTTTGACCCGACTCGGAATCAAACCCGAGTCTACAGCTCAAGAGACAGACGCTCCATTTCACTCGACCATCTGAGCTGTTCATTTGCTATGCCAACTTGTTACGCCAACTTGCTACGCCAGTGGAATAAGCTAGTTAAACCTTCGTTTATTAGCGCTCAAAAAGTCAATATTCCAGAAACAGTCGAACATTTTCTCGTTTTCTTGTAACTCACTTGCCATATTTTTTTCACGATATCCAAATCCCAAGTTACAAGAAAAACAAATGACTCGAGTCCAAGTTCAAAAAAAAAAATCACGAGTCCGAGTACTCAAAATCTTGACTACCGAACACTGCCATTGTCCTACGTCAAACCACGTAATGTTCAACCGGTGCCTAGTATATTCAAAAACAACAATTTATGGTGTGTAACTGTTTGCATATTTTTGCTTTTTTTCAGAGTCTGACATAACAACAAAAGGAGAAGCCATCTTTGTTTTTGAAAGTTAATGCAATTTATGTTTTGAGTAAAATTAATGCTTTTTTTTCGATTGAAGTTGATGTAATTTTTTGTAGTTTAAAGTTAATGCAAAATTTTTGATTAAGAGCAAGACTAATAAAACAAACCAATAAAAAAAACGAAGTGAATGTATTTTGGACAGAAATGTGAAAAGCATTTCTATAAGAGAACATAGATATCACAAAAAGAAAAGCTAGATGGCGCATCGTTTGTCGAGAAATGAAGCCATTTGAAGCGAAGCGCAGCCATTGCTAGGTCACCCCGACGGTTTTCGGACATTTGGGTCCCAGACAAAAGGGTCCCGGACGCATTTTTATGTAATGTACCCAACATTAGCAGAACCTAGCATTTTTCCAACAAAGCGTGGGTTTATAATCGCCATCATTTGCGAGACTGCTGTGACTTTTCTAAGGCTCGGTGACTTAGAGCCCAGCCCATGGAGGGAAGCGCTGCACAAGCTTTGTTCGATTCTCGTCTCGGTTGGCTTCGCTTGCGACATGTCGTTAACAATCAGGTTCATGATGACAGGCAAGTAGAATAGGAATGTGAGGTTCGGCTGGTGTCGGGTACATTACATAAATATGTGTCTCGGATAATTGGGTCTCAGACAAATAAGTCAGGGTTTAGTCGCGGACCCAACTGTCCGGAACCCATTAGTTCTGGTGCCTATTTGTCCTAGAACAAGGATTCCCAACCGAGAGCCAATAGCCCCCTTAGGGGGCGACGGGACGTTCATCCGTGTCCACAAGTAGGCTAAAAGTAGGCTGCCAGGACTAACCTACCTTGTTTAGCCTATCGGCGCAGGTGCTACTAAAATAGGTAGTTTCTTGATTACCAAGCGCTAACCTCAGTGGCGTAGCTGAGAAGGTTGACAAAAACTTTGCCACATGGTAACTTCGCCACAGAAATTTCGCCACAGAAACTTCGTCACATGGTAAGTTGGCCACAGAAACTTCGCCACATGGTAAGTTCGCCATAGAAACTTCGCCACATGGTAACTTCGCCACAGAAACTTCGACACATGGTAAGTTCGACGCAGAAACTTCGCCACAGAAGCTTCGCCACATGGTAAGTTCGCCACAGAAACTTCGTCACATGATAAGTTCGCCATACTTTGAGAAGGTGAAGAAAAATGTGAGGAAGTGTGAGGATAGGTGAAGGAAAGTATATAGGGTGTGGGTGGAGTAAAGGGAGATGTAGGAAAGATGTGTGGGGAGATGTGCGGGAGGAAGCCTGGAGAGAGTTGTGGGAAAGTGTGTTGGGGTGTAGAAGATGACCCGGGGAGATGTGGGAAAGTGTGGGGATAGGTGTATGCGTTGGGGTATGGGGGGAATAGGGGAAGGTGTGGAAAGTATGGGGGGAGATTTGGGGAAGTGTGGGTGAAAGTGCATGTGTTGGGGCCCCACACCCCAACACACTTTCCTACACCTTCCCCCATACTCCTCTCCACATCTCCGCAACACTTCCCCACTAACCCCATACAGTCACTCCCTCACACTTCCCCCCACCTTTCCCCACTCATTTTCGGTGTATGAAAGTGTGGCGAAGTTACAATGTGACGATGTTACCTTAACTGCAAAAACCATAAAAATTGCCACAACAACCGAGAATTTAAAGCCTTGTTTCGGTGTAGACAATGTAAATTTTCAATCTATGAAAGTGTGGCGAAGTTATCATATGTGACAAAGTTTCTGTGGCGAAGTTTCTAGTAACTGCTGGGGGGTTAGGGCACAGCCTCTCCTTTTTGAAGAAGCTTAATCTGAAGTAAACATACAGACAGAGAATTTTTTTTTAGCATGGGGGCACGGGTGTTGAGAGTTTTTACAAGGGAGCCACCAACAATAAAATTTTTTTTCAAATATTTTTTACATACCGCTGTTTTACGGCTTGTCGGAGACATCGAACTCATCCGCTTTATTATTTGTGGAATAGTAGGTATAATGCAAAATTAGGCAAAAATGTTGCTTACAAATCATTTATTGTAATCGATTTCGATTAATAAACCATCTTCAGTACCTTATTCAAATAGAATCATTTTATTTGATTCTATTTGAATAACATGATTCTATTTGAATAAGATTCTGAAGATGGTTTATTAATCGAAATCGATTACAATAAATGATTTGTAAGCAACATTATTGACTGATTTTGCATTATACCTACTATTCCACAAATAATATTAGAATTTTGATGCAAAATCGTCGTTAACATATCTGTGGACTGCTGGCGATTCTCCTCACCACCACAATTATCTGCTTTATGTAATAAGTTTTGCCCTATGACGTAGTTATACGTAATGTCTTGTGATGGTTTCACTCACACAAAACAAAAATAAGTCATCGAGCTTGTGTTCGATTCTACGGGCAAGAAATCGCGGCATAAAACTCACGTTTAAAGCAGCGATTACAGGGCTTAACAATCTGCGCAAAAATTAATGGTTGCAATATTTCGCATAACACTTCGCTCAAGGTATTGCAGATAAATCAATTGAAGTCACAAAGGGACCACTTGTTGATAAGTTGAAACTTAGAAGTTAAAATTTGATACATACTTATTAATGGCAACTTTCTAGCAACTTAAAAAGTAAAGCCACTGATTTACCAACATTGCTCGCATTAAGTAAAAGCGCTGTGACTACTTCAACCAAAACTTTGACACTCATCAAGTTAAAGCCGAACAGTGTTGAATTTGTTCAGTTACCCATATACGTAAGGCGTGAATGAAATAAAGCAAACAAGTGCTGATTACAACCAATTTCGCAAAACCACAAGCCTGATGATTTGAGAACGGACCATGCTAGCAATTAATTCCACAAACTCTTCGCCGTAATGTGAAGACAGTTTCAATGCGAGGAATCCGCGAGGCTAAGTCAAGAGTCCAATGCACCAACCACTTGGCCAATTCCCATGTGCCCCTTATTGCTGCTTGGAATGTCAGTTTAAACACAAACTCATACGGCTCACTCACAAATGAAAAAGTTTGAAGCCAAAATAGCTCAAAAACATGTTTCCCTACTGCCCTCTAACGGATTAAATAAATTTGCTTGAAGTTTATGAGGTTTCCTAAATTTTCACGTTTTTAACGTTTGACTCCAAGTCAGGTGGTCTGGGGTAACCAGGGCCGGATTTACCAATAGGCTAGGCAGGCTGAAGCCTAGGGCCTCGGAAAAATAAAGGGCCTCATCACGAACAACGAAAACCTTTTTATCAAGACCTTTTTTTGGGAAATCAACCATCAAGACCTTTATTGGTTTAAACGTAGAGACAAGAGCGCATTTAAGGGGGGGGAGGGGGGCATTGTGCCTTGCCCCCACCTCTTTTGACTTCTCCTTTTAGTAAAAAAAAAAAAATTAATGGTGCCAGTGACCGAAATAGGCCAGACTCTTTTGATGGTTTCTGTAGCTTATGGCCAGGGGCTAGGATGAGAGGCATGCATTCTCCCACCAGCCATTTCGAAAATGTTTTTGATGTATACAATTTTTCCATAATTTCGAACCTTTTCCATAGCAATAAGCCTTACGCCTTCAGCACGTACCTCGAAAACGTGCGAACAAAATGCATCATATTTGACGAAGCACCCAGAATTAGAGTCAAAAAGTTTGAACAAAATTTGCGTGAAAATTATTTAGAAAGCACTAAAATAACCATTACACCATGTAAATTTTCAAAAATTTTCCAGGGGAGCATGCCCCCGGACCCCCTTAAAGCCTCTTCTGTGTCTCAATCAGCTTCAAATTAGTTCTGCCGAACAAAAATACGCTTGAAAAAAAGTGTGGAAATTATTGCCCCCTCCCCCCTTTTCAAAATTTCTGGCTTCACCACTGTGTAGAGATGAGTCTGATCGTTGCTCTCTAGGGCCTCATTGATCAAATAGCCTAGGGTCTCTCATTGTCTAAATCCGGCCCTGGGGGTAACGCTTCATTATATTGATATTTTTGTTACCCACATTGAGATTAATATCCTCCGATAATTTGAAGATCCTAGCTGTAGCCATTTAACAGTTATGAGCTTGTGAATATTTTCCTATTGACCCGAAACCACTTGACCGTCACCCCCAATATTTGTGAAACACAAGTTTACGTCGAGGTCTATCATCCCTGAAACTTTCAAGCTTCTAGCATCAATGGTTCAAAAACCTTAGACTGCGCAATATTGGCAACATTTGTCAGTTTTTTGACCTTTGACCCCGAGTCACGTGACATAGAGCATTCATAGTTGATACACTGCAAGAACATACCAAGACACACTAACTCTATTAATTTCAAGTTCTTATGTGTTTTCAATCAATAGTTATAGGCCAAACAACATATTTGCTTATTTGACCTTTGACCCCAAATGACGTCACGCAAAACTAATCATTGTTGGTCCTTTTGTACCCTCGTTGAGATGCATCTCCTCCGTAAACTTGACGGTCCTACCAGTTGCCATTCTCAAGTTATTGGCGTTTAATCAGATTTCTTATCATTTTACTTGATTGACGTTTGACCTTTAACCTGTTGACCGCTACCCCCAAAAGTTGTTAGGCGCAAGTTCACATGGAGGTCTATCATCCCTGAAACTTTCAAGTCTCTAGCATCAGCGGTTCAAAAGCCTTAGGCTGCACAAAAATCTGTTTAGGTTCGTTGATTTGACCTTTGACCCTAAGGCCCGTATTATAAAAATTTGCTCAAGCTCAAACTCCAGTTTTCCAGCTTCAAGTGTGACTTGAGCACGAGGACTTGAAAATGTGCTTTTCGTATTTTAAACTGGAACTTCGCTTTTGCTTGAAATTGTGGAAACTCAAGTTCGACTTCAAAAGAGAGGTAGCCTACCCTAGTGTTGCTGGTAGAAAGATGGTGTGGTGCAGTGCAGGGCAAAGCATTCAGTGGTTTAAGCAGTGCAGGGCAGTGCAGTGCAGAGCAGGGCAAAGCATTAAGCGGATTAGGCAATAAAATGGATAGTTAAGTCACATGATTAAAGCTGGTATTGGTAGGGATTACATTTTTGACAAAAAAAGGTTTTAAAAGTCGTTTGGAAATAAGCATCACAAATTCACAATTATGTTGGGTCGTCCATCGTCTAGACTGCTGGTAGGCTAACTGATTACAATTAGGCTTAAGCAATATACCGGTAGCCTACTGGTAGGTTATATCATACAGTCATGAGGCTAGTCGGCAGCGTGGCGTAATGGTTTGGAGCGTCGCTTTTACGACGACCATGATCGCAAGGTATGTGGTTCGACTCCCAGCCTAGTCTCGTTGTTGCGTATTTGGATAAGATGCTTCACAGTGATTATCTCTGCTTGGTGGAATCTGGCAAGCGGCAAATGAAAGAAGTAAAAAGCAAAATTCAAACGGAAAATTTAGAAAGAAGGACAACTACTAAGCGAGTCAAAACCTTACCCTGCATTCCTACTGCTGTAGGCCTGTGCTATTTACTTGTCTTCTCGCGGCAACGCAATAACGCGACTAAAATTATAATGTAAGCAAATGTAGAAGTCAACATCAATAAAAAGATAATAGCCAGTATATTTGCAATCATACTTACAAACGTTTCGGTAAATACTTATACCATCATCAGTGTGAACTACATAGACACTAGGCTAGAAAAATGTAAAGGGTTTCGCGTCATCGGTGAACAGTAGCCTACTGAGTAAAACTAAACAAACGAGACGCGAAAAATTTTATCTCGCATGCCTGGTATCGGTAATCGTGCGTTGAATCACATGTCAAGAGAGAAGCCGCGACGAGAAGCAAGCCCAAAACCAGCGCAGCGCTCCGGTGCGCAGCGCTCCAAGTCGCTGAGCTATTCCGAACACCCATCATTATTGCAATTAAAGGCGTTTAAAAACCCACGCTTTGTCAGAAAAAAGCAAGGTTCTGCTGATGTTGCGTACATTACATAAAAATGCATGCCGTACTCACTGCTTTATGATCTTTCTGCTAACACTTTGTTAAGAGCTTCCATGTAAATTGTCATAACTTAAAGTGAGACTGTGAGCTGCAATGTTATAGAAATGAACATGCAAATTTGTTTGTGATAAGCACTCATTTAGTTAGCTGTGATGTTATGAGTTGCTTGTATGATAGCTCAAAAAAAAAAACTTAATGTGATATACCGGAAATAGCTCAAAAAAGAATTAAATCGCTAACGTTTCAATATCGTTTTATTACCTGTTTCACCAGAAAGCATTCCTTTAACTTCCTTACCACAATTGTGTTTTTACTGCCTTCGGTATTTTTAGTTTTTAATTTGAGGTCATTTTTTGTTATTATACTGTACAACCAGGAGCGGAAAGGGGGGGAAATGTGGGGCAGAGATGGAAACCGGTCGGGTCGAGATGGAAACCAGTCTGACGATAACGATGGTGCAGCAGTTTGTAAGCTCCATTCAAATTTACAGCAGATAGTTTGGCATACTAATATAATGGGTGGAAAGAATTCAGCCCACCTCTCCAGTAATGCTGCTGACGAAAACGATGGTGCAGCTGTTTGCAACCACTTTTCAAGTTTACGGCAGATAGTTGGCATACCAACGGGAGAGGCTTAGTTTACAACGAAAAAGATTTGTGCATCGCGAAAAAGATTTGTCGATTGCGAGAAAGATTTGTGCTTCGCGTAAAAGATTTGTGCATTGCGAAAAAGATTTATCGAGCGGTTTAAAGTTTTGTCGATCGTGAAAAAGATTTGTCGACTGCGAAAAAGATTTGTCGATCGCGAAAAAGATTTGTGCATCGTGAAAAAGATTTGTCGATTGCGAAAAAGTTTTGTGCATTGCAAAAAAGATTTGTGTATTGCGAAAAAGATTTGTCGATTGCGAAAAAGATTTGCCGATAGTGAAAAAGATTTATGGATTGCGAAAAAGTTTTGTCGATCGCGAAAAAGACTTGTGCATCGTGAAAAAGATTTGTCGATTGCGAAAAAGTTTTGTCGATCGCGAAAAAGACTTGTGCATCGTAAAAAAGATTTGTGGATTGCGAAAAAGATTTGTCGATCAAGTTTTAACTTATTTTTGTGTTTTGCACTTATGGACTTCCGCAGTATGCTGGTATCCTTGTTCAATACTCCGGTTGTTGGTCTGTTTTAACTGTTCGATCTTTGTGCATAATTATGCAGGTATACTGTATATAATAAGTCTATTCGTCTTTTTCAATTAGTAATTACCGGTATCAATTATGGCCGAAAGAATGATTTTTAGCGATAAGGAAAAGCAGATTCTTATTGCAATTATATCAAAGAGCATTAGCATCATAGAAGACAAGAAAAATGATTCAAAATCCATTTCAAAAAAACAAACCGAATGGGAAAAAATTGCGAGCAAACTCAACTGCCATTCAGATGTTCACCACTGCAATGTGCAACAATTAAAAAAATGTTGGATGAACATCAAAGCAAGGTAGGCTAATACAACAAGCCTTTATTAATTTAAACTTAGGTGCCATTCATAGCTGGCCACCAAATTGCGAATCATTAAAGCAAGTTCAATTGTGTGCAAACTGGTGCAATTTTGAGAAAGCTTATCAACAAAGCTTAAGGCAAAACTGTGTAATGGAAAAAGTATTATCGAAAATCAAAAAGTGCAAGAGCGTTAAGAAGAACATATTGTAGCCTATTGTAGGTATTTAACAATTATATACCTAGTGACGCAGCCAATGCTTTATCAATGACGTTTAGATGTTAAAGCTACAAATTGTCAAGGTACAAAATTACGGAGACTTGTATTTTTTTAATCTATAACGTTAGCCTAATCAACCGGATAGTGTGATGATGAGGCACAGAGCTGTTGGTGTGGAAGGTATGAAGTTCAATCATCTGGCTGGTGACATCGCACACAGTGTCACCAGCCACTCACCAACGTTGTAGACGATTTTCATGGTAACGGATAAATGGGTATAACAAACTTGTCTTAAAATTGCACCTTTTATTTTTTCAGTGACATCATTTTCAGTGACATGTTTTACTAGCTCACAGCTTTCGCATTGTGGTGAGACACTGAGCTGTTACCCCTGGAAAAACCTAAAACAAATAAACAATTTATATAAAAAGCTTAG
Source organism: Trididemnum miniatum (assembly GCA_964006365.1). Lineage (NCBI taxonomy): Eukaryota > Metazoa > Chordata > Ascidiacea > Aplousobranchia > Didemnidae > Trididemnum > Trididemnum miniatum. The sequence goes on from OZ023249.1 coordinate 695,528, forward strand.
TATCAAGGCCCTTGAAAGCATTTTGAGGGGGCTAAAGTTAAGGTGCTACGGCACTTTGCTGATTGCCTAAATTCATCCTGCTATTTACGTTTGTTGGTTTGTTTTGCCGTAGATCAAAAAAGGAAGTAACTAAGGATAAACAGGAACGGCGACTGACTGGAGGAGGAGCTCCTCCAAAACCTATTGATGATTTATCCCAAATGGTATGTATACAGTATGATACCACAACAATTCGATCCTTCGGAAAATATATTTGATGATGATGCAAACGTTTGTCCTTTACAAATAATAGCCGCGGAACCCCTAACGGAAGAGATGCGTGGTATGTATAACACATACTGTTATGGGTGTGTAACATTTAAACATGGCTTTTCAGCTAAGCTTAACAATGGATCACGTTTTTGATTGATTTCTTCATCTTTATCTTCCTGTCATGAGAAAGCGACGGCGGCGCATACGTAGGACGAATCCAGATTCACCTAGGAGATGTCTTTGTTTCCAAGTTTTTCGCTTAAATTTTCTTCTGACTTCTTTAATTTGCTGCTTGCCAGATTCCACCAAGCAGAGATAAGCATCGTAAAGCCGGTCGTCGTAAAAACTACGCTCTAAACCACTGCGTTTTATAGCCTAAATGTATTATAGAAACAAAATTCGTTCCATTGCTACAGAAAATGTATGGGGTATGTAAACAAGTTAATTTTTTGTCTGGTTCAAACATGTGCTACCTAACTAGTAAAATGAATCTTTAATTTTTTAACAAGATGGCCTTTTCAGAAATCCATTGGTGGTCTTTACAAGTACAGTTCTCACGTTGTCATGTCTGTCCGGAAAGGTTTTGATAACTTTCCCCAAAGGCCATTGTCCCCGTAAACTAGGGGTATCAAGAAGAAACACGACGTCGCCAGGCAGAAAGTTTCTTTTCTTTTCATGCCACTTGCTCCTAATCAAGATTGTTCGGGGGTACTCGACAATCCAACGTTTCCAAAATTCATCTGCCGTGAATTGAACCAGACGAAAACGTTGGCGTGAATAACAGTCATCTTCACCGGTTCGGAAGGGGGATAATGCCACTTCGTGATTGACTCTAAGAAGATGATTAGGAGTGAGAGGAGTGGTTTCATTGGGCTCCAAGGGCACATCAGTCAGAGGCCTGGAATTAATGATCGACTCAATCTCTAGCAATAGAGTATGCAATTCGTCGTCTGTGAGAGTCTTCTTAGGCATTACCGCCAAAAGGATTTCTCTCACAGAACGGATCATTCTCTCCCAAACTCCTCCGGTGTGACTGGCACTCGGACAGTTGAAAGACCACTCTATTTTCTGAGGTCGTAGGTATTGACGTATTCGGGTTTCGTTCCAGCTATCGTTCAGAACTCGTTCAGAACCCACGAAATTAGTAGCATTGTCACTATACAAATGCTTAATATTTCCTCGTCTTGATAGAAATCTCCGTAAACAATTAATAAAAGAGGACGTGGAGAGATCAAGGGCAAGTTCTAGATGGATGGCCCTGATAGTCATACAAGTGAAAAGACACCCATAGCGTTTTACATTAGAACGCTTGACTTTAGTAACAAAGGGGCCAAACAAATCAACTCCTGTATGGGAAAAGGGGGCCTCCTTTATCTGAAACCGGGCTGGTGGAAGTTCTGCCATAATCTGATTTTGTGTTCGAGAATGAATGCGCTTACATGTTACGCATTCAGAAAGAACTCGGCGCACTGTCACTTTGGCATTCAAAATCCAGTACCTCTGACATAAGAGGTTAAGGGTGGCATTGACACCACAGTGACCACCTGTATTTTCATGAGCATCTCTTATGATTAACTCAGTGAGATAATGACATTCCGGCAAGATAATGGGGTGTTTTAAATCGTAGGAAAGTTGAACAGCGTCAAGCCGTCCGCCGACCCGCAACAAACCATCCACTATAATGGGATTAAGCTTGTGCAGTGCTGACGCTTTAGCTAGTTGCTTTTTCTTAGATACCAATGCCATGTCTTGGGAGAAGCACATCTGCTGCACGTACTTAATAACATTGCTCTCAGCTTGGCACAGTTCATTAACAGTAATTGGACCAGTGAAATTTTGGGTTAAGCCCTTCTTAAATTTCGATAAAATACAAGTTTTAAACCTAACTAGCCAACAAACTGCCAACTTTAACTGGTAGAAGGAAGAAAATGCTGCACGAGTTGATCGATCGGTTGCAACGAAGCGACATCACTTCGCTCACCATACTGTAAACAGCATACGTTAGCATCAGACACGGACAACAAGCAAGAGTCCCCACGAGCTGTGGTCTTCGCTTTCTTCTGTTGTGGTAAATCATAACATTTATAGACCCCATCATTGATCTTCACGTTCAATCCCACTGGCCATTTGTCAGGGCTCAGTTGCAGAAACTGAGGCCCAGTAAACCACAACTGATCGTTAACCAGGGATGAAGCTGTCCTACCTCGTGTAAGGTGATCAGCCGGATTAATTTTCGTGCTGACAAATCCCCAATCGTAGGTTTTGGTGTGCGACAGTATTCTCTGCAAGCGATTTCGTGGAAACAACGAGAAGCGTTTGCAGTCTGCATGCAAGCTATGCAATACAATTGCGGAATCTGTCCAAAAGAAACATTGGCATTCTTGTAGTTCCAATTCCTGTTTAATGATGCGTGACATTTTAACGGCATCTAGAGCGGCTTCAAGCTCAAGACGTGGGATCGTATTTCGGCCAGGTCCGTTGATGTGTGATTTTGCCATAATAAAGACACATTTTATCGATGAATCTGGGAAAATCATTCTCAGGTAGCCAATGACACCTCTGGCAACATTCGAAGCATCCGAAAAGAAATGTAGTTGGCATTGCATTGAGCTGTCAAATTTGGGCTTGTAGCAACGTGGGATTTTGATCTCGCGCAGTCGAGTCAAGCCTTTCGTCCACATGAGCCACCGCTTAGAGAAAATATCGGTAATCGGCTCATCCCAATCAAACCCTTTGCGACATATCTCGCTGTACAATAGCCTGGCCAACAACACAACTGGTGCCACAAATCCAAGGGGGTCATAGAGAGAGTTGGTAACAGCTAGCATACCACGTTTAGTTATTGGAGAATTTGGCAAATCAGCTGTAAAAAAGAACTCGTCGGTAGCGGTATTCCAACTAATCCCCAACACACGTTGTTGAGGAGCGACTGAAGGTAAATTACTCCTTGCAGCCTTGGATTTCTCCTCCTCAGGGACGCTCGACATCACTCTATCGCTCGAGGAAAGCCATTTCGTGAGTTTGAATCCTCCCAAAGCCAACAAAGCTCGTAAGTTCTTGATCAGGTCAATTGCCGTTTCTTCGTTGTCGGCTCCGGTGAGGCAGTCATCGACATAAAAACTCTTTAAGATAGTCTCGGCAACTTTGGGGTCAAAATTCTTGCCGAATTGCTTCGCCGTCTCTCGCAGACAATACGTGGCACAACTCGGGGAGCATTTAGCCCCAAACAGGTGCACAACCATGCGCTATACAGCAGGCTTGATATCAATGTTACCGTCTGGCCACCAGTAAAACCTCAATGCGTCTCTGTCCGGTGGTGAGACATAGATCTGGTGGAACATAGCTTCCACGTCTGCTGTCACCGGAACTAGCCATTTTCTGAAACGCAGTAACACGGCGACTAGAGAGCTAGTAAGGTCAGGACCTTTCATGAGATAGTCGTTCAGGCATTTTGTACCGGCCAAGGCTGAGCAGTCGTAGACAATGCGAACCTTGTCAGGCTTCTTCGAGTTCACGACCGGGTGATGAGGTAAGTACCACGTTTTATGCTTGACATCAACCTTGTCCTCCGGTACGGACTCAGCATAGCCAGACTCGAGAACAGTTTTCATTTGATTGCAGTATTTAGTTTTAAGATCTTCATTATTCTGTAGTCGCCTTTTCAAGCCTTTGAGACGTTGCAAGGCCATCATGCGACTATCTGGCAACCTTTCAGCATCATTTCGCCACAAAAGCAGAAGCTGGTAATGACCATTTTTATAAGTTAGATTGCGCACCATAACATCGTACGCAATGGAATCTTCCATCGAATACTTAAGGCCAAGCTCACGCATTTCGTGATGATCATGAAGGAGTTTCATAAAACCTTCTTTATCATAAAGGTCCGGATCACTATTTGGTGAGAACATTTCGCCTTCGTCGGTCAGAATCAAATTCTGAAGGTCTCAGAATCAAATTCTGAAGGTCTTGTGTGTCTGAAGGCCACACCATTCCTCGAACAATAAAATTCGATGCAGTTGTTGAATCTGTCGCACAATGGTCCAGTTTTACGCCACGAAGCATCCAGCCGAACGGCGTCTGGACTCTGCTGAGGGTCGGGAGAGAAGCGACTCTCCAAGCATCTATGTGCCTCGACAAAGTCGTTTCCTATCAGCAGGGTTACAGATCCTTCCTTCACAGCAGGCACGGAAACACCACTGAGATGAGGATGCATCTGTACGCTCCGAGCTTCAGGAACAACCGTAGGCATAACAGGAATATCGTCTACAACTACGACTTCCGCAAGACTCATATTAAAGGAATTATCCAAAGAAGAAATATTGAGCGTTATCATTGCACTTTCGAGTATATCCGGATCTTTGTCAGTTAACGTTTGCACGATAAGTTTTACTGGCGACGCAGGCAAATCAGATCCGAGCTCTGTCACCAGACGACGCTCACAAAAGGTTCTATCCGAACCTGAATCAAGCAACGCATAAGTATGTACAACAACATTACCTCTGTGCACTTTTACCGGAACAATATCTAGGTAGACCGACCTTTTCCGGCACGTTGCGGCAACAGCTTTCGATCGACAAGAAGCTGTAAGTGACTTCGTAATAGCCGCAGTGTTATCTGATGAAGTACTAGGTGGGATCGTGCTTGCGTCAGCATCACTGCTCGGAACATCTTGGTCCTTCCTCCCAACGTTGTCTGGGGGGTGTAGAGTGGTATTATGCAATAAGCTACCACAACTTCCTTTTCTACACCGGAGGCCAGACGTACACTTGGCAGCAAAGTGACCAGTGTTCAAGCAAATTCTGCATAGACCGTGTTTTTTTACCACTTCGCACTTTTCGGAGTAAGATAACAAACGAAACCGCTTGCATTGGTAAATATAGTGCGGTTCAGCACAATGTAAACACTTCTTGGGCGCAGCTTTCTTCTCCGTAGTTAATGTATTGAACGTCGAAGACTTTGTTCCCTTAAGATTACCGCTTTTAGTCACATTTTTAGATTGGTCAACTTTGGTTGAGCTTTGAGCAAACAGTTTCAACCCAAACACGGAGTTAGAAATTCTCGTTTGTTCCTCAACAAAAAGTGCCAAATCTTTAAAAGTCGCAAGTCGACCAGACGCTAAACTAATTTCTACAGTAGCGTCCACCCATTTTCGCTTTAAATCTAGGGGGAATTTGCTGGCGATGGACGTAAGAAACCCCACAGAGTCCAAACTTGAGGCCACGTTATCGTCAGCCAAAGCATAGCAACACTTTTTCATAAGCACAGAGAGTCTGTTTAGTCGGTCTGCCACTTCCCGTTCCAGCTTCGGAAACGCTAGCAGCTTCTCCTCACAGGCATGTGCGATGATATACGGTTGTCCATATCTACGCTTAAGCTCATCCCATGCCAGATCATAAGCATACTGGCCATCGTTAATATCGGCAAAATGCTGTATATTGTCACGTACTTCAGGAGAGCAATGCTGGAGCAAATAGGACATTTTCGCTTTCGATGGAAGCCAGTCAGCGACATGGCATCGAAATCGATTCGAAAATGCCCAATAGTCCAACGGATCTCCATCGAATTTTTTGACTTCAGGCTTAGGAATTAGCGGGTTGGAATAACCTCGCCAAGGGTCGTAACCTTGTCGACCAACAAAGGGTTGCTGATCCCTAAAACTTTGCTGGCTACGTCTTTCAGATGTCAACTGGTCTCTGGGTCCGCTTGTGGTAGCAGTCGTGTCATAGTAAGACCGATCAGCAGTTGCATGTTCACTTCTAGTTGGTTGTCGGGCACGTGTAGCACCGTAACTCACAGAAGTGTGTGCTTTCATGGGAAAAGTGTGAGCTGACTCATAAGATCTTGGTTCAGCTACATCGGATCTAGTTGACCGACCCACTTCTGTGGCGCTGAAATGGACATAAGCTTGGGAAGCTTGGTGTTCGAATCTTGCCTGCGCAGCATCCGCAAAATCCACGTGGCGGGTATGAGTTTGCTGAGTTGGACGAGTAGAGTCACGAAAATCAGTTGAAGTCGTTGGTACAAAAGGATTTTGTTTGGAAGGCCAAACAGATGTAGCGGGTCTCGAGGAGTCTCCTTTCTTATTTGACGGAGCAGTGATGTCATCACTTTGCGTAGAAAAGTCGTCATCAGTGTCAATTTGAGATCGATAAAGAGACTCCTCCAATTCTGCCTCCTTGATTCGCCTATCGTCCTCAGCCTTCATTTTCTGATGACGCAATCGTTCCATTTCCTCCTCAGCCTTAATTTTCTGATGACGCATTTCCTCCTCTTCCCGAATCCTTTCTTCATTTTAAAGCTTCTTAAGACGGGCAAGTTCTAATTTAATGCGTGCTGCTTCCCTTTTCGCACTAGAAGCAGAAGATTTGCTGGATCTAGACCGCTGTGACTTCTTAGACGAAGATTTGGAAAATTTAGGAGGATCGCTGGGCTGTGATGTATGTCGGTCACCAAGTCCATCACTTCTTACTGAAGTATTTGGTTGACCATTCGACCTTGGCTCAGATGCACTTGGCATCTTACTCAACTCGGAAGTTGTAAAATTTTGACCGGTCGGAGCATTTGGGCATGTTGGCTCAGATACGCTTGGCATCTTACTCGACTCAGGAAATTCAGAAGTTACTTGAGGTAAAGAATCACCGTGAGCAGCACCAGGATTTTGAGAAGATGCGTTAAAGCTCTCGAACCAATTCTTAACCTTTAATTTGAAATCCCAGTAACCTTCATCTACATCTAACTTAGTAATAGAGGTGCCAGGAATCATGTCACTAACGCTTAGATTAGAGCATAAAGTAACAAAATTATCATAGACAGAATTAACTTGATGCATTAGATTAGAAACGCTATCACTGTTATCAGAAGCCAACAAAATTTCACCCCGTTTATACAACTCCCCTAGAGACGCTACAGTCTCCACAATAGCCTTTGTGTCAGAGTTCATGCCGAGGGTTAAGCCGCTTCTAAGTTTCATAGACAAGTCAAGTAAGTCAAATAAATATTAATCCTACACAAGCAAACACAGTTAATAAATATGCAGTAGCAAATATCCCGCAATCCGACAGGGTACTCGAAATCAATACCGCAGTAACAACGCGGTCAAGGAATATCAAGTAACAATCAGGTTTAGAATCAGAGTGTTGAAATGCAAAACCTCGTTGCAATTTACAGCACTCCAAGGTGCCAAGCACAGTTGGATAAATCTTCGGCTCAAAAGGCACTAGCATTTAAATGCAATGAACAAGAAAATTTCCTCGAGTTTCTCAAAACTCGCGCGCTTTTCTCGGCAATTGTTGCGCTTTTTGATGCAACGCAGTCAAACTAAATTAGCACAACACGATCACCGGCAGTAAGCAATCTACCGAACGAAAAACTAATGTAAAATTATATTAAGTCTTATCTGCTAAGTAATGTTCGAATGTCCAATCTTCTGAGTAAAGTTCGACCGATTGCACTCTGTTCTGAATTATTTGCTGTACCGATGGTGACGGACGATGATTTTAACTGACTTGCGTTCTCTCGTAACAGGAAACACGCAGAACTGGTTTTGTTGCAAGTAATATTAGCAGCTTTAACACAGGTAACGTAATTCCAGACTTCGAAGAAAGCGCAGATCCAAAATGCACTCCAACAAACGTATAAAGCGCAAGGACGCACTTGAAAAACGCAGTTTTTCTGAGTACAATAACAGAAATTTAAACATTTATCAGGCAAATAAATTATTATCTCGAAGAAGCACACTTAGTATCACTCACCGTTCGTTGGCAAATTCGCACAGTTGCACGACGAAAAACACAAAAGATTGTTTACACATCCGCTTGCATTAAAACTTAAACGCAAAAACAAGTCACGTTCGGCTCGCTCGCCTTGTTATACTGATTAAGCAACGTGACTAGGGTTGCCAATAAAAAATATAACAATAAAAAATCAACTGGGGTAGGAAATAAGTTCCAACCGGATGCGAAGTGAAAAAACAAAAAAGGAGCATCCATAAACTTAGAAGCACGTTAACGCCGCGGCATGAGGGAAGTAAACCTAGGGAAGGACGTGGGAAAATTTTAGCTTACAAGGTGCGGAAATTCTTACAAACGTCAACGTAAACAAGAAATTATTGGAATATTGCCGGTTAACGTATATAATTTTTTATAGCTTTTGATAAAGCCATTTCCGAAGCAATTGTAGAAGACAACTCAAGAGCAGCTGCTGGCAATGATGAAAATGTCCAGCCACGAATCGATACTGAAAGCGGTATCGTTTTAGGCGAGATTGGAAACATTGCCAATAGCAGTTTGAATGCGAGTGCTTTAGATCGCAGTCGCAGCAAAAAAATGGCATCCACTCCTATTGCAGTTAAACCTCAACAAAAACGCCAGAAAGTTTCTGCTTCAGACAAAGCCGAAAATGTTTTTTTGGAACAGCAACAGTTGGAACACAACATGCGAGTTCAAAAACTCGCTTTGGAAATGGAGTTCTTAAAAAAAGAGCATCAAGCAAAGATGCTAGTGTTTGCCAAACAACTGGACAAACCCTTGCCTGAATGCTGCAAGCACGCAGACAACTTATAATTGTACAAATGTAGCGAACCTGCAGATATTTTCTGATTTTCAAGACCGTACATATTTTATGGTATAAATGCAGCGGACCTGTAAATATTTTCTGATTTTCAAGACCGTACTTTTTCTACAAACGTAATAATAACAAGACCACATTAATGAGATAATGCTTCATTTATTATAGAAAGCCCAACAGCAGCGATGTAGGCTATGCATGCCAGCAATGCATGTCCTTGCGTGCAGTGAATAACAATCCTATGAAAAATGATTGGATATTATTTGTCTTCGAAAAGATATGCCTTGAATTGTACCACGAATGCTAGTCTTTGGGGAGCTTAGGTCAGATTGTACTCCAGTTGCATCTTCATCATCCAAAATTCTAAATAAACAATTAACTTACAAAACAAGCTAATGTGGCCCCAATGCGATTTTTCCGAAAACGGTATGCTAGTTTTTAAAAAGAAATTGCGAGGGTATTTGTATGCATTTATTATTGGTAGATTGGCACAGTGCTCATTCTCAAATTGGCGACATGGCCTAGCGGTACCGCGCCCAGGTGACAGATACTACGTGACGGGTTCGATTCGCGGCTGGAGCCGATCGCATTCAACATATTAACTGGTGGCAACTGACTCGAAGAGCGATAGCTTACTTCGCAGTCTCCCTCAATTACTGTTCAATTTTCCGTTCAATATAATTAAAAAAAAAAAAATTGCCATTTTCAATTGCTTTTACTACACCTTACCGCATTCAATTTAAATCATATGCACATCACTTACCTTCTTCTCGCAAAATTATACAAAACTGACGTAGCAACAATGACAACCAGTGTAGTGCTGAGTTTTAGTCGCAGGCCAATGGACAAACATGGGAATATTCTTTTTTAAACGCCAAATGTTCTTTCAATCGTGATTCTGGTGGTGACATGGGCTTTGTTGTAATTACGTTCACTTTGTGTTGACGGACTAAGCACTGGAGTTAACAAAGCTGCTTACAGGGATAACCGTTATCACCAAGCAACACACCAATGCTATTCCCTCGTTCAAAGCGCATGCCCAGCACAGAGTTTTCGAAAATGCGAGCGTCATGCACTTTTCGGTTTCGGAATAATTCGGCATCGTTACCTCCAGGAGATTGCACTTTAATATGAATACAATCGATAGCACCCACTACGCCAGGAAACTGGCAAATGGCATAAAAACCTTGTACTTCTTTCGAAATTTCCTCACGTGATTGTGGAAATTTTATAAACAAATTTTTTTTTCTGGCAATCATCATGCTAACCTTCCTAATTAGATTACTGACAGTAGGTTCAGAAAGACCTTCAAGATCACCAGTTACGATTTGGAAGCTTCCGGTCGCAAAAAATCGCAGCACAGCAGTGAATTGAAGGAGTGGAGGAATAGGAAGTCCTCTGTTTGTAGCGGAAGCAAGCTCAATTCTAAGAGTATCAACCCAGTATATTACTGCATCTTTGCTTAATCGGTAACGACTTCTAAATTCATCTTCACTAAACAACTAGAGAGGATTTTGGGCATCGACAAGATAACGACGCAAACGAGTCACTGCCAAGTTACATCGTGACCTTTCTATTCGAAATTGTTGAAGTGCATTCCAGCTTTCCATGGACGTGTAGATTAACTTGCGATATTGAATGCAATTATAAAAACAACAGTTAATTTCTGTAGATGCTAGAAAGTGTTAGGTCATTTTAACATGCAGCGTTGACCAGAAAAAATCTCTTACTCTAGATCGAAAAGGAAGTGCGCAGGCTACTTGAAGTTATCAAAACTTTCTAGGCCAATACATATGATATGAAAAAGGTGTTATGATACGCTTACTAAATAAACGCTGTAAAAAATAATTGTAGGAGTAGTTTCGCGGTTTGACCGTTTATCAGGTAGACCCGGTTAAAACCCAGGACCTTGAAATCGAGAGTTTATCTCCCTAACCACTCGACCACATATTTCAATTAGGGATGTGCCTCAAGAAAATTACTCGGACTTGCCGAGTAACGAGTACTCACGATATTACTCGGCCGAGTCCGAGTACCTGCGACGTTAAGATATGAGCTCAAAATCAGGTGAAGAGCAAAAAAAGGTCATCACGTCCGTAGAAGTCCTAATTTTGACTCAAATTTGGATTAGAGCAAAAAAAGGTTAAAATGATGATGTTTTAATACTCGGGCGATTATCAATTAATCAATCAATCAATTCAACTTTTATTCCCGTACGCTAAAAGCAATAAAATACACTGGAACAGTAAGATGAATGAATATTGGTACGGAAAACGGAACATGCAGCAAAACGGATTAGCGTTGAGACAGGCGAAACTGACTGGACATGGCTGCATGACCGGTAGCATCACATTAACACACACAAAATAAAAAACGTCTACAAAAACGAATCAAAATCGTAGGCCTAATTAACATATTTAAGCATAAGGAGGAAAAATAAAGCCGCTGTAAATCTCAAAACTGGACGTTTCGACAACATAACTTCAGCTGTCATCATCAGCAGTGTATGCAAGGCAGTACAAAACTAGAAAAGTTTTGTACAAAACTGTTCCAGTTATGTTTAACAAAACTGTTCCAGTTTTGTACAAAACTGTTCAAATCTCAGCTGAATTTATGTTGTCGAAACGTTCAGTTTTAAGATTTACAGCGGCTTTATTTTTCCTCCTTAAGCTATTTTCGTCCCATATTTATTGTATTACGAAGCATATTTAAGTAGCAAAAGCATGCTGTAACAAAAAAGCAGATGCATTAATTTCCAACTCAAAATAGCAGCTTGTCACCCACTTAACCACGGAGGGCTTATTTTTGAAATCAATACCGATACTTAAACGATAGTAAAAAGCATCATCACAATTATACAGACGCAAACAGTTTCGCGGGATATTTAGGCTATTAATAATACTGTGATTTCTGCAAGTTTTTTCGTTGAATGTTCGTCTCTATATAAATTCCGTATTATTTTTAAATGAATCAGCGCTGGTAATTCTTTGGTATTTTTTTTGGCAGTGTGGGGAAAAGTGGACTTTTTAGCTGTTCTTTTTAGAAGATTTTTTTCCTTTTAATTCTTTTATCGTCATACTGAAGACATCTGAAAAAAAAACACAGCAGCAGCGACATAACGAATCAGATAGGATCGAACTCGCATTACAGCGCAAAGTGCAGCTCTTATTTTTTGCTTAATCATTTCCCTGTGATTCTTCCAAGACAAATCTTCATTTTTTATCACTCCCAAAATCGAGTTGAAGACACTTTCTCAACGATGTCATTTCTTAGTTTTAAAAGCAAATTATTCGTGGTTTTAATCAACTGGGATTTTGGTGTTTGGAACAGAATACAATTTGTTTTGTCAGTGTTATTTTTTTTTTCAACATCAAATTTGGTGCAGCCTAAGGCTTTTGAACCGCTGATGCTAGAGACTTGAAATTTTCAGGGATGGTCGATCTTGATGGGAAATTGTGCCTAACAACTTTTGGGAGGTGGCGGTCATCAGGTTAAAGGTCAGAGGTCAAAAAACCAAATTTACCAAAACCTAATAACTTTTGAATGACATTAGGTAGGACCTTCAAATTTCCACAGTATATGCATATTACTATGCGGAACAAAACTACGCACAACAAATATTTTTTTGTGACGTCACTTAGGCCCGTATTATAAAAGCGCACTTGAGTTCGAGCTTATGCTCAAGCTTGACTTGAAACGAAAATTGGTATTTTAACACGAATATCGAAGTCTGACTTCAAGCATCACTTGAGTACGACTTGAGTCAAGTTTCTCTGGTTTCGAGTTTGACTTGAGTGTGCATGGTATTTTAGAACAAGTTGTTGGAAAGTTTTCTGGAGCTTAACTCAAAAAATGGCTGAAAATTTCGAGTTTGGTCAAGAGTCGACTTCGACTTGATTTAGGTTAAACATAACTTTTTGCATGGCAGTAGGCGTATGCAGCAATCATGAATACTGCAAACTTAAAAACAGGGCAGGCCTAAGCTACTGATTGCATGAACTGCTATTCGACTGCATTAGTTATCAGCAAAAGCGAAAGCATTCATAGCCAAAATCGATACGAAGTAGTGTAAAAACTAAAAATCATGTGGCAGCTTGATCACATGTATCTTTCTAGGGACATTACGATAGGTCGGAACACTTTAGGTTCAAACTCAGAACCACTCGGCTACTGGGCTTTCAGCAGAATCAATGCAATTTTAGCTATACATACCAGTAACCAAGCTTCTGCAACTGTAGGCTTTCGCATTGAGCAGTTAGCCTAGTTGGCATGTGTCGGCTGTGGCAGGCCTGATGTTACTTGTATTGAAATAAGTGGAGCGGATGTTTATTATGTGAAATATAAATAGATGTCACGATAGGCCATAAGGCTTACTAAATAAACGCTGCCAAAACAAATAAACTTTCGCGGTTTCACCGCTTATTAGGTAGATTCAGGTTCAAACCCAGGTCCTTGGAAATGATTGTTCACCTCCCTAACCACTCGCCTACCGGGCTTACTACAAAAAATTTTAGCTATACCGGTACATACTCAAGCCCTTGCAACTGCAGGCTTCAGCATTGAGCAGTTAGCCTACTTGGCATTTTAAGTCGGCAATGGCAGGTCTGATAAGTGGAGCGGATGTAACTATAGATATTAATGGTAGGCCATTAGTAAATAAACGCTGCAAAAAAAATATGCAATTAATTTCACGGTTTTCCCGCTCATCAGGTAGATTCGGGTTCGAACCCAGGACCTTGTGATTGAGAGTTTACTCCCCAACCACTGAGCCACCGCGCCATCAGCGTTTTCGTGGCAATTTTAGCTATAATAGCCAAGTCCTTGCAACTGGGGCTTCAGCATTGACCAGTTCGCCTTTTTGGCATAAGTCGGCAAATACAGGCCTGATTTTACTCGTATTGAAATTAGGAATGTGCCGAGTCCGAATACTCGACCCAGTATTAAGGCATCACTAGGCCGAGTATTAAGGCAATAAGCTGCTTTCTTCTCCCTCCAAATTCACGGATTATTTGCCTCCATCTAATCCCTCTTCAATGTTCATGACTCCTGCAAATATAACTGAAATAAAGAGATTAATATACGAACTTAAAGCAAAGCTGAGCGCTGGAACGGACCAAATACCTCCGCTTGTTCTAAAATACTTTCCTGACAATGCCCTTCATGCCCTCAGCTACATATTCAACCAGTCATTGTGTCAAGGTAAATTTATTTCAATGTTTAAACAGGCCAAAATTATACCAGTGTTCAAAAAGGAAATCCAAACAATGCGTTGAATTACAGGCCAATAAGCCTACTTCCTTGTCTATCGAAAATTCTTGAAAAAGTTGTTTACACTAGACTGCATTCATTTATCAATATGAACGATAATCTCTCTCATCAACAATTTGAGTTTAGACGAAAGTGCTCGACTAACCAGGCCACAACTTCGCTCATCAGTAATATTGTAGATGCTATCGAAAAAAAAAAGTCAGTACTCGGAATTTTTCTCGACATCTCAAAGGCATTTAACACGATTGACCACACAATTTTAATGCTTAAATTAAATAATTATGGTGTAAGAGGTGAATCATTAAACTGGTTTGAAAGGTACCTCTCCAACCGTTCCCAAATTGTAGAATATGCTGGGGTTACTTCCTCTAATCAATTGAATATCTCTAGCTCTGTGCCACAAGGCTCTATCCTCGCCCCTCTACTTTTTATCATTTATGTAAACGATTTGAATAATTGCCTGCATGGAATTCAGCTCTAATATATGTTTTGCGGATGAGACAAATGTCTTAATCAATTGCAAACCCTTTACGAAAAAGGAAACCAAGAACTTAAAAACATTGATAACTGGGTGATTGCTAATAAACTATCTCCAAACAAAATATTTTTTTTCTAGAAACTGGGGGGCTGTCGGGGAAAGTTAGGGCAACCAAGGTGTAGACCTGCGTGGGACACACATTTGAACTCTAGGTCACTTTTGAATTGGAACAGTAGTTTAGCAGCTACAGCTGCTGGAAGTGTCAAAAAGTGGAGAAATGGCCAAGTAAAAACAATATGGCTTCCCTTTTCGGGAAGCCATAATAATCGTTTGCATGTTTTTCCGAGACAAATTTTTCCGAGAGAAAAAATTATTTTTCTAGAAAGTGGGAGGTTGTTGGGGAAAGTTAGGGTGGCCAAGGCGTAGATCAGGCATGGGCAACATACCGCCCGCGGGCCGGATCCGGCCCGCGAGACCGTTTTATACTTGCAGAAATATAAACTTGCGGCACTTGCAGAAATATAAACTCCTTTCGCGAATCAAGCTGAGCACCTTTTATTTTTTTATAGAACATCTAAGGACAAGTAGACCTTATTTTGCTCTTCACTGCAGAAGCGTATTTAGGGGGAGGGCATTGTTTCATGCCCCTCCTTCCTTTTTGACTCTGCTTTTTAGTAAAAAAGAACAAAACTAATAATGCCAAGTGACTAAAATATACCAGATTCTTTTGATAGTTTCTGTAGCTTATGACCAGGGGCGGAATTATGAGGGGTATGCGTCCTCCCACCAGCCACTTTTACAAACGTTTTTCATGCTCACAATTTTTTCATAATTTCGAACCTCTTTGATTGCAATAAGTCTTACGTCTTAAGCACGCGTAAGTCAAAAGTGAGCGAACAAAATGCATCATATTTGGCGAAGCACTCAGAACCAAGGTTAAAAAATTTAAACAAAACTTCAAAGTGCTTAGTGCTGAGAACACCACTGGGTTTCACATTTTTAAGATACAGGTATATTTAACATAACTAATCAAACGTTTTCGGCGATTCCATAACGCTCTCTTCAGGATCTATAATGAATTAATGATTATTGAAAACTACACTGCCAACATTGGCTGCAACAAAATCACAAAGAATACTAATAAATGCTGAAACCGATTTAGCTCTAAGGTCTAGGCTAGCTCTCTCATTTTTCAGTAAATTTAAATTTACAGTACGACAATTACAATCATGACTAATACATAGTGGGGAAAATTTTGTTGGACTTGTATACCGGGCATCGTAGTCTAGGCTAGCTAGGCTAACTCAAGTTCTGCGCTGATTTCAGGTCTCCAAATATGTTTGAATTCTACTGTTTTTTCATACAAAAAATCTTTTTTCAAGCAAACCTTTGGTACTCCCATGGGTTCTTGCTTTCTCCCATCATTGCTAATCTTTACATGGAACACATTGAACACACAGCTATCACTACGTTTCATACTCCTCCCAACCTTTGGTTGAGGTATGTTGATGACACGTTTTGTATTCTCGACAAGAAACACATTTCTGCATTCCACTCTCATCTTAATTCTGTTTGCTCTCACATTCAGTTTACTATGGAAAACGAACACGATTTTTCTCTTCCTTTTCTTGACGTTCTGATATCCCGTAATGTCTGCAAATACATCACAAATATCTCACAAATACATCACTCACTACAGCCAAATACAAAAAACCCACCCACACGGACAGATACCTCCACTACACATCACATCATCCCAAACACCAGAAACTCACTGTGACAAAGACACTACTCAACCGTGTTGAAACACACATCTCTCATACTGATAAAAATCAAAAAAGCGGTGAGTTACGAAACATACGTTCTACTCTGCAACTTAACGGATTTCCTACCAGAGCTACTTTTCTCTCTCGCAAAAACAAACGCTCTCAAACTCAAAACTCTCAATTCAAACAATTCACTTCTATTCCATATGTGCAAGGTACATCAGAAAGAATTAGACGAGTTCTGAACGAGGCAGGAGTCGGTGTTGCCATGAGACCTGTAAAAACCATTCGCCACATTTTGCCCTCCCCTAAAGATCCGTACACTGCAGAAAATAAGAGTTGTGTTGTTTACCAGATCCCTTGTTCTGACTGTGACTATGTTTATATTGGTCAAACCAAACGTGGCTTTAAGTCACGACTGGCCGATCATAGGCGAGCCACAAGCCAGCTGAGACCGGAACTTTCTGCACTTTGCGAACATGCGATGGACTTTAACCATACAATTGATTGGGAGAAATCGGAAACTTGAAAGTGGAGAACAATTATTCTAAACGACTCATCTCGGAAGCTTGGTTCATCAATGCCCATCCTAAGGTTATAAACAGGTCTGATGGCGACAGTCTCCCAAATGTTTATCGTTCATTGGCTAAATGATTTTAATGCAATTTAATCACTGTAGTTTACATACTGGTTTTTACGTATTACACATAACAATTTGATGATTATTCACGCATTTCGCCTTTTTGTGACGCAATAGTTAATCGGGTTGATTCAATTTACACTTCGTAACTTTTTAATCAGTTCAGTTAAATCAGTGCTAAGGCCTACTACGTTTTACTGTTCTCGACCTGGGTTGATTTCCTTCCCAGGTCACTGTATTTTCTGATGAAGCTTGGCGTTTATTGCCAAGCGAAACGTCAAAAATAAAAATTGGAGAGTAGACTTTTCTGTCTCCGTTGTTTTACCGTACCGGAAGAACAAGCAGCGCAGAAATTATGACTAATTGATGACATCACAAGAATAAGCAATACGGCATGAAAATTAATAAATATTTAACAAAAATGATGCTTCAAGATATCAAAAATGAAATATTCCAGATTCAAAAATGAAAACTTCAAGATATCTTATTGTGACCACGATGTCATCTTGCGTGGTGATGTAAACCACTTCATATTTTCAATGTTGCTTTGTCAACATAGCGTAGTTTGTGGAATTAAGTAGACAGTTTTAATCGGTCGTCCCTCTTTTTGATTCCTGTCATGCTGCACTGATGCGATTTTTCGAAACAGTTGTAGTCTTCGCAATTGCAGAGGCTGCAGTTGTCCGTATTATCTCATAACAAAAATGATGCTCCATTTGCGTATAATTGCTTATTTAATTTCGGGTTTTGTTTTTTGATCAATAACGCTTCTTGGATTTTGGCTTCATAAGCTGTATAGCAATTCCGAATTACTGTAAATGAATTCAGATCTTCAATAAAAAGATAATAGCCAGTATATTTGCAATCATACTCACAAACGTTTCGTTAAAAACTTATACCATCATCAGTGTGAAACTACAAAGGCACTAGGCTAGAATATCCAGCAAAAGAAAGAAATTATTTTAAATACAGCATAACTATTACGTCATAAACAAAGTAGTTGGGATTTACGTAAAATATAACTAAAGAGGCAAATTAAACAATTACGTGCAGCTGAAGGGACTAGATTAGTAGTAGGATTATTAAGTACAAATACTGTAGGATTAATTAAATCATAACTGAAAAAGAGGCGTTGAATATAAATGGAAATTAAACACGTTACTGATTGCGATTTAGGCCTACACGAATATTGCGCGAAGTGAGCTAAATGTTAAATAGAATCATCAATATTTAATTGTGGTTGAAGATTTTGAAGAGTAGGGTTTCTTTGATGCGGAGTTTTCGAATGTTATTGCTGTGAGCTAGTATTTCGGGGGAATGAAAGTTCATCGTATGGTCTGGGTTATTTTTCAAGTGTTGGGACACATCAGTTTCATTATTAGTTGAGTTTTTTGGCATAAGGTCATTGATTCAAATTTTCAAATTTCTTTTGGTTTGTCTAATGTATGATTGTCCGCATGAGCAATTGAGTTTACACACTACTCCTGAGCTGTGTAGCAGTGTTTGACGGTCCTTGTACCTGAATTTTTGGCCAATAGTTGTTGTTTCATGTACCATAACAAATTTTGATTTTTGGGAAAGGTTTTTGAATAGATATTGCCGAATTTCTTTTTCAATTTGATGAGACATGTCTCCGATATACGGTAGTTTTAAAATCGAGAATATGGGTCTTGTTTTGCTTTCAGTATCTGACTTTTCTTCGGCTTCTGGAGTTTTTGCTTTTTCATGCATTTTGTTGAAAAAAATTCGAATTTGCTGATTAAGAAATCCAGTCGGATAACCGTTTTTCTCTAGCATGGTGGAAATAATTTTGAAATCTTCGTGGATAAGTGAATAGAAATTGCAAATTTTGTAAGCTCTGTGCAAAAGGTTCCCCACTAAATTAATCATGTATATCAGAGGCACAAAGCTTTGCTACTTGATGTAAAGTCCGGTATAATTGCGTTTACGGTACGTTTTTAAGGCTAGTTTTCCATCTTGATTGCTAATTCATACATCCAAGAAAGCCAATTGGTTGTTCTGGGCCAGTTCATAGGTAAATTGTATGTTTGGGTGAATAGAATTGAGATGTTTGTAAAATGCGGTGATGTGGGCGCGTTCTTTAAATGTAGCAAAGCAGTCATCGACGTATCTATATAGTTGCACAGGCTGGGTCCCGATTTTTTGGCTTTGATCAATGAGCCAATTCATGCAAGTGGGGACCCCATTGCTGCGCCATTAATTTGTTTAAAGTATCGATTGTTAAACTGTAGTGTTGTTTTTTTGGTGGTCCAAATTAATAGTTTTTTAAATTGAGAGTGGGTAAGACCATGAAATAAAGCTTTTTTGTCAGGGAATGACTTTTCCAAAATTTGGTCAATTACAAAATCAATTGTGATATTCGTAAATAGGCTTTTAACATCAAAAGAGACCATATGATTGGGACCCGGTTTGGAACTAAGAATGCGCGTGACAAAATCAAAAGTGTCTTTAATATTACAGGGATGTTCACGGAGGGGAGTTAAAATTTCGCTTAGCCAAACAGCGCATTTATATGCAAAACTGTCATAGGATGCCAGAATTGGTCGACATGGAGTACCTTACTTGTGTATTTTTGGTAGACCATAAAGAGTCGGTGCAGCAGCTGCAGCGGGTCTAGTTCTGTTATAAATTTCAGTTTGTATTGCTCCACATTTTTTCAAACGACAAAGGAATTGTTGAAACTTGGCTAAATTTAAAATGTTGTCGCTATCTACTGGTTGAAATTGATTTTTATTGCACAAAATTTGCTCAATTTTTTGAATTTGTAGTCTTGCCTGTTCAGTATGACGACACCATTTCCTTTGTCAGGTTTGCATATGATGATGGAATTATTATGGCTAAGGTTATGCAAGGCAGCTTGCTCTTTTTCAGAGAGGCCAAAAGTGTTCTGCTGTTGCTTGCGGTTGTGATAAAATGTGGATTTATATTTTGAGTACAGGTGCATTAATTTTGCCTTGAATTCCAATCTGTCGTTGCTCTTGATGAGACTTGGCCTAACTTGTTGGTTGAAATCTTCGAATTCTGTTTGGATATTTATGGTGTTTAATTTGTCAGGAAAAGTTCCAAGCTTCAATCCTTTATTTAATAAGTTCGTTTCGGTCTCAGATAATTTGTAATTCGATTCGTTGATTACTACTTGAAGTTTATTGTCGATGGAATTAAGGTTCAGTCCTAAACTTTTCAGTTTTTTTGCGTGGGTGCTTTTGAAAGATGACTTTGAAGAAATTTGAAAATTTGAATCAATGACTATATGCCAAAAAACTTAACAAATAATGAAACAGATGTGTCCCAACACTTGAAAAATAACCCAGATCATACGATGAACTTTCATTCCCCCGAAATACTAGCTCACAGCAATAACATTCGAAAACTTCGCTTCAAAGAAACTCGAAAACTCCCCATCAAAGAAACTTTTAGGTAATAGGCTAATCTCTTTTCTTGAAAAATACAACTTATTGAGTAAACAGCAATTCGGTTTTCGCCAAAACTCGACAACAACCTATGCAATTGCTAATATTCATGATCAAATACTAAAAAATATTGATCACAATTGCTACAGTTGCGGTTTGTTCCTAGATCTGTCGAAAGCGTTTGATACTGTTGATCACCAGATTCTACTTCAAAAAATGCATTCACATTATGGTATTCGTGGTAAAGCTTTTGATATTTTTTAAAGTTTTTTAACCAACAGATATCAATACGTAAAAATCCTTCAATGTAAATCTAGTAGACAAAAAGTATCATGTGGTGTGCCACAAGGCTCTTCCCTTGGCCCAATTTTGTTTTTAATGTACATTAACGATTTACCGCTAGCTTCACAATTCGACACGACCCTGTTTGCAGATGATACTTTTCTTTTACTCTCGCACAGCAGTATCTTAAATTTGGAACGCCGAGTAAATGAACAGTTGGAAAATATTGATAAATGGTTTAGCATCAACAAATTATCTCTAAATTATTCCAAAACAAACTTTATGATTTTCAACAAGCATCCTCATAAAACATGCAATTACAATTTTAAACTAGAAATAAACGGTAATAACCTTGTAAGAGCAGGTACAGTCAAATACCTCGGAGTCATAATTGATGAAAATTTAACCTGGTCGCAACATTTAAAGTATTTGTCTTCGCAGATTGCCAAGCATTCCGGGCTGTTTTACAGACTGCGCAATTACGTATCAAGAGAAACTCTCTGCATGCTTTATTATGGATTGATTTATAGTAAAGTGCAATACGCCGTATAATTTCTTGGGGAACGGCCTCCAAAACCAGCCTTAATGCCATTCAAATTAGATTAAATCAAATTCTAAGAGCCATCTCCTTTAACAACGTCCGAACTCAGGTAACGTCATTATACAAAAACCTCAACTTCTTAAAACTCGATGATATATATAAACTGGAACTGGCAAAATTTATGTATAAAGTATACAACAAAAACCTTCCAAAAATAATCGAAGACAAATTTACCAAACTTGCTTCTACCCATAAATATAACACAAGACAATCTACGAAATCCGGATATTTTCGACCTAGGGTCAATAAATCAATTGCGTTAAACCTTCTCTCATTCAGAGGACCTAAATTTTTCAACGAAATTGATTATAAACTGAAAAGCATCAGTGGGTCTCTTTCAAAAAAAATTACAAAAAACAACTACTTAATAGATATTGATTAATTCCTTTTGGGTGTGTAGCCAGCAAAATAAATTTTTCTACTCTAAATTATTCTCTTTGACATTTTAATTTAATCAAAAGCAATTTTAACTCTTTCTTATTGCTTGTTTGTTTGTTCATTTTGTCCTATGTTTTGTTAATACCTCTTGATTAAGTATTTGAGCCCTGTATAATTTTTTTTCTCACATGTCAGCTTGCTCTGTATTTATTTGTTAAAGTGTACAACTATCAAATTTTCGTGTTAATTCTCCGCACTTTTCAACAACAACTGCAATATTGTATCGATAGGAAGCATCTTGACCCGAAAACCGTCTGGTTAGTCGATGCTTCCTTGCCTAATTACTTTTTTTTTTTTTCACATGTTGTGTGTGTTTGCTTTTGTTTTTCGTAAATATGGCTAAATAATAAATCTATCTATCTATCTATCTATCTACTCATCCAAAATCTTCAACCACAATTAAATATTGACGATTCTTCCAACCCCATCTACCTATTTAACATTTCGCTCACTTTGCGCAATATTCGTGTAGGCCTAAATCGCAATCAGTAACGTGTTTAATTTCCATTTATATTCAACGCCTCTTTTTCAGTTATGATTTAATTAATCCTACAGTATTTGTACTTAATAATCCTACTACTAATTCAGTCCCTCCAGCTGCACGTAATTGTTTAATTTGCCTCTTTAGTTATATTTTACGTAAATCCCAACTACTTTGTTTATGACGTAATAGTTATGCTGTATTTAAAATAATTTCTTTCTTTTGCTGGATATTCTAGCCTAGTGCCTTTGTAGTTTCACACTGATGATGGTATAAGTTTTTAACGAAACATTTGTGAGTATGATTGCAAATACTGTATACTGGCTATTATCTTTTTATTGAAGTTGAGTCGAAAACCCATCTTAATGCTCTTAATTCAGATCCTATTTTTGTTCTTGAGAGCAACTGTTGCAATTTTGGATATGTTCTTTCACCGCACTTTTATTCGACGTTGAATCGTTCAAATGCTCCTTAATTCTAACGCTCAAATGTCGCGATGAAGTACCTATGTAGGTAGTGCTCACATCACGTGAGCAAGTGAATTTATAAACGACATCTGAGCGTAGACTTGAAAGTGTTTGGCTTTTCAGTTGAAAGTAATGTCCAACTTTGGTAGTCGTATACAGGGGCACAACATGGATTCCAAGTTTTCTTTTTATTATCAGGCGAATATTGTTGAAAAAATCTTTTGACATTCTGCCAGCAAAAGGTACTTTAAACAGAACTTTTGGGTCTGGTTCATTTTCGGTCGGTGTTTGTGTGTCTGGTTGATGTAGAAAACGTTCCAAAATCTTGTTGAAAAAATGTATGGGATAGTTATTCTTCATAAAAAACCGCCTCAAATTGTCTACCTCAGGCCTAAAAAACTTTACGGAGGAGCACACTGCGTTTACTCTCTGTAGTAGGCAGAGAACTAAACCTTCTTTCCAAGTTTTAGGGCACACCGCGCAAAAATTGAGAAAAAGACCTGTGTGGGTTGGTTTTCTCCATGTCCATGTGTCAAATCCATTCGGGTTAACTTTTATTTTTACATCCAAAAAAGAAATTGTGCCATTACTTTTTTCCACAGTGAAACGAATGCTTTTGTGTTGGGAATTAAGTAAATCTAAGAACGTTGTGCTAGATTGTTGGTCTTCGAAAATTGCGAAAATATCATCGACATATCTGAGATACAATTTCGGATTCGTATCTGATTCTTGTTAAAGCAATTTGTTTTCCAAATTAGCCATGAAAAAATTGGCCAAAGTGGGGCTCAACGGCGACCCCATGGTCTATTTGTTGATAGAGTACTTCTTTATAAAAGACTGATAATAAAAAGAAAGCTTGGAATTCATGTTGTACCCCTGTATACGACTACCAAAGTTGGACATTACTTTCAACTGAAAAGCCAAACACTTTCAAGTCTACGCTCAGATGTCGTTTATAAATTCACTTGCTCACGTGATGTGAGCACTACTTACATAGGTACTTCATCGCGACATTTGAGCGTTAGAATTAAGGAGCATTTGAGCGATTCAACGTCGAATAAAAGTGCGGTGAAAGAACATATCCAAAATTGCAACAGTTGCTCTCAAGAACAAAAACAAGATCTGAATTTATTTACAGTAATTCGGAATTGCTATACAGCTTATGAAGCCAAAATCTAAGAAGCCTTGTTGATCAAAAAACAAAACCCGAAATTAAATAAGCAATTATACGCAAATGGAGCATCATTTTTGTTAAATATTTATTAACTTTCATGCCGTATTGCTTGTTCTTGTGATGTCATCAATTAGTCATAATTGTAATTGTCGTACTGTAAATTTAAATTTACTAAAAAATGAGATAGCTAGCCTAGACCCTAGAGCAGGGGTGTCCAACCTTTTAGGCTAAAGGGCCACATCAGGGGCGTATTCTCCATGCATGCAAGGCATGCATTGCATGCCTTGTATCGATTGCCATTCAACCAAAGAAAATTAATAATAATATTTTTGAAAAATATCAAACAAATTTTTTCGATTTTAATTTGAGAGCTTTCTCCATGTCAGAAAAGCATTAAATATGGAGACCATTTTAAATATTAATAAATGGCAACACTTAAAAGTAGGCCGCGGACGGCCGCATAGGCATGCAATTTTCGAAGTTGCTTTTTTGTCCCACATTCAGTTGTATTGGCAGATTGGCGCTAATTCCGCGAATAATTACGTCAGAAGGCATGCAATTGTCATATTACATGCCTATGCAGTTTACGCGGCAAGACGACCCAGTAACTGGTGAGCGCTGAGTAATCATATTATTATTTTATTATTATTATTGGCATATTTATCCTCCTATCACGAGAAACCGACGAAGCGCTGTACGAGCTCGCTTAGGAGTTGCCGGCCATCTGTCTACCACACTAAGATGGGGGAATCCCGTTAAGTGCCTTTCCTAACGGCACTACAAGTAAACTTGCCGGCTGGTTCTCCACACTGTCCCTTAAATGCTGAGCGTCAAGCAGGGAAGCTGTGAATACCAATTTTAAAGTCATTGGTTTGACCCGACTCGGAATCGAACCCCAAGTCTACCGATTCACATACGGTAGTCTATTCACTACGGTACCATGGTGCAACAGATTTACTGTGTATGATACTGGTAAATAAGCTAGTTTAAAATTGATAGGCTGGGAGACTGAGATCAAATTGCAAAATATAAGCAAGCAGGAATTTAGTTGTAATAGGTCTAGTTTAGGGGTACCAGTATTGTATATTTTACGGGTTCACTGGGGTTAAGTCTAGTACCAGCCCCCAGGTTCAGTTTTGTTAGGATTAAATTTGGTTAGGGTTAAATTTATTTAGGATTGGGTTCGGTTAGGGCTAGATTTAGTTAGGGTCAGGTCATAGGTTCAGTTAAGGTCATAGGTTAGGTTAAGGTCATCGGTTAGGTTAAGGTCATACAGTAGGTTAGGTTACCGGTAAGGTTGGCAGACAGAAAAAGTGTGGGCAGGTGGGGGCTGTTACTAGACATGACTCGTTTCAATTAGTGGTAAGTAAAGGTGCAATGTTGCAGTTTATAGTACCGGTAGTCTATTTTAGTAAAATTAATTTTCATCAAGTTTTAAACCGAGACAATGAGCCAAGCCGAAGTCACAGCTTCAAGTTTGTCGACCAATAATATTGTTAAAAAGTTGAAACAAAAAAGTTTTACAGCTCTAACATTTCAAGATTGATTCTGGCAAAGCTTCCCCACAGTTGAACATAAGTGGGTCTTGTCTAGGGTAAGCCGTCCGCATCTAGATTAACTTGTCTGCATAAGGCGATGAAAGACATGGACGGCTTACTCTAGATAAGACCCTACATAAGTATCAGTAGCCTAAACAAGCCAAAACTAGCTTAAGAAATTTTAATTCAGAAATTTATAGTAACGTTTACAAATATTGGATCTGCAGAAGCTCAACATCAAACAAATTGTACTCCTGGTCTTGCTTATTATTTTTTAAAGACAACACTATAGGCCTATGACTTGCTGTATTTTTATTCCTGTCTAACGTAATTGCTTTGTACAGTGTATGATGTTACAAATTAGGTTTTGACCCTTAAGTCGGTTGCTTACAATTTAAACATAAGTTTGCCCTGTGTGTTTTCATTTGCTGGTCATGCTGTGCTTGTGACTGGTTAAAATTCTGATTTCTTTTGTTAATTTGTAGCTACTGTTTTATGGAGCAGTATAGAAATATTGTGACATTATTTTAGGTAGCTTTTTTCCATGCTTATTGTATTAGGTTGGTTAAAAGATTTGATGTAATTAAAGTTGCAATGCAGATATTAAAATCTTTATCTCATTTTTGTATTATTGACAACTTCATTATGCTTCAGCAACTGTTAGCCTTAGAATGGAACTTATCCGGAATAGAAGTTTCACCCTTTCCATCGATGACAGCAAGCGAAGCAGGTTACGACGTTTGCAAAATGGTCTCCCACAGGGATCAGTCTTGGCTCCCCTCCTTTTTAACATCTACACATACGATCTGCCTTCCACAATTTCCCAGAAGCATGCGTATGCCGACGACCTGGCATTGATGCATACCTCGAAAGACTGGAAGACTTTGGAGGGCACCCTAAGCCAAGACATGACAACACTTTCAGCGTAGCTCCAGACTTGGAGGCTGAAGCTCAGCCACACTAAGACGATGACGATGGCCTTTCATTCAAACAACCGAGAGGCAATACGTGAGCTCAAAATCTTCAACAACGGCAAACTATTGCCATACTGTCCAACTCCAACATACCTTGGTGTAAAGCTGGAC
The DNA here is from genome assembly GCA_964006365.1 of Trididemnum miniatum. Lineage (NCBI taxonomy): Eukaryota > Metazoa > Chordata > Ascidiacea > Aplousobranchia > Didemnidae > Trididemnum > Trididemnum miniatum. The sequence goes on from OZ023249.1 coordinate 721,994, forward strand.
AGGTCGCTCACTTTTCGTCATCACCTAGAGGCACTGCGCAAAAAACTTTCCACTCGCGTCACACTGTTGAGGCAACTTGCAGGCTCGGGATGGGGTGCAGGAGCCAAAACATTGCGAACAGCCGCCTTGTCGCTGGTTTACTCCACAGCTGAGTAGTTGGTTAATTAGTTAGTTGCATATTTATCCTCCTATCACGAGAAAGCGATCAATGCGCTATACGAGCTCGCTTAGGAGTTGCCAGCCATCTGTCTACCACACCAAGATGGGGGAATCCCGCTAAGTGCCTCTTCCAACGGCACTACAAGTAAACTTGCCGGCTGGTTCTCCACACTGTCCCTTTAATGCTGAGCGTCAAGCTGGGAAGCTGTGAATACCAATTTTAAAGTGATTGGTTTGACTCGACTCGGAATCAAACCCGAGTCTACAGCTCAAGAGACAGACGCTCTATACCACTCGGCCATCTGAGCTGTTGATTGAGCTAAGTGTCGATAAACACTAATCGACTAATCGACAGTGTTTTAAATGACGCCTTGCGCATTGTCACTGGATGTCTGCGACCCACTCCAACGGACTACTTGCCAATCCTCGCAGGCATCCAGCCAGCTGAGCTTTGCCGTCGAGGAGCAACACTCTCCCTGGCTAACCGCGCCACCCTTAACCCTGATCATATTCTACATGAGCAGCTGGTCGGGAAACAAAATGTGCACCAGGGAAGGCTCAAATCACGACGCCCGCTGCACAGAAACTACTGGATAGTTTGACCGAATCAGACATTCGCGCAGCGCAATGGATGGATTATGTATGGACCATGGAGTACTTGAAAAGTGCATCAAGGCTTCATGCTTTTACTCCCAGGGCCAGTCCTAAGCCTCTTGGAATGGGTTTGCCCAGAACATCTTGGGTAAAACTGAATCGTCTGCGGACTGGCGTAGGGCGATTCCATTCATCCATGTACAAATGAGGTGTTGCTCCTTCACCGAATTGTGAGTGTGGTGCCTCTGAGCAAACTGAAGACCACATCATTTCTACATGCCCCCTACATCGTGCACCAAAAGCAATGCAAGGTCTGTTGGTCCTGGATGATGACACCCGACGCTGGCTTAAAATTAACGCCGTCAACATCTAAACCGTCGGAAGAGGATGCCCAACCAGACGACGACGACGACGATGAGCCTTAGAATCAAAACACAGGTTCAGCATCTTGGTTTATCGTCAAAACTGCAGAAATTAGATTGCTCATGTTAATGTATGTGTAGATGCATGTGTTAGGTGTGGTATGTGTAGATGTATGGGTAGTACTTTTGTGTTTTGTACAGTCGACCAGAGAAATCTGGTGTACGTGCATACTAGTCCCAATGTGTATGCTAGCTGGGTAGTGCCTCCTAGTGGCGCCACACGGGCAACGGTCTCGACTGGCCGGCTAAAGTACTTCAGCAACCCTGTTGCCTTGCAGGGTATGCCTTTTTAGGCAAAGGCTGGACCCACTGCTTATAACTGTGGTTGGCGTCAGCAAGGTCATGCGGCCATAAAATACTTGCTCCAACAAAAACCTCATGACGATGCAAAATAAAACTTTGCCCCCAGTCCCCGGCAGCCCTTAAATGGGCAGGGGGTGCTAAGAATCTTCGGGTTCAAAGTTGCTAAAGAAAAAGTTGAAAAACGGCTTGGGATTAGATTCGGAAGCTGGAATGTTGGGAGTATATCTGGCAGAGGGACCGAGGTGTGCGAAGAACTGAGGAAGCGAAAGTTGGATGTATGTTGTTTGCAGGAAGTAAAATGGAGAGGTGAAGGAGCTCGCTTTATTGGTGTCAAGGGAAGGAGGTGCAAACTGTGGTGGTGCGGAAATGACGATAAAACCGGGGGCGTGGGTGTATTGGTTGCAGAAGAACTCTGTGAGAAGTTGGTAGAGGTCAGAAGACGGTGTGACAGAGTTATGGGAATTGGATTAGTCTTTGGAGAAGAGGTGGTGAGAGTGATTTGCGCTTATGCACCACAGAGTGGAAAACCAGATTCAGAGAAAAAGTTATTTTATGAGGAAATGGCGCGTGAGTGGAGTATGGCGAATGCAAATGAAATGGTGCTGGGATTGGGAGATTTCAATGGCCATGTGAGGAAATGTACAGAAGGATTTGAAGGTATACATGGAGGGTATGGAATAGGGAAAAGAAATGTTGAAGGAAGAATGTTACTAGATTTCTGCGTCCAAAAAGAGTTGTGTGTTGCAAATGCATGGCACAAGAAGAGAGATTAAAGGAAGGTGACTTATAGTTCAGGTGGAAATGATACAGAAATAGATTTTGTTCTGGTAGGAAAGGAAAAGAGAAAGCATCTACGAGATGTGAAAGTTATCCCTGGGAAATTGCAGCACAGGCTGGTGGTGGTTGATGTGGAGGAACGCAAACTGAAGAAGTCAGTAAAGAAGAGTAAAAGGGTGAGATGGAGGGTATGGAAGCTGCAGCAAAAAGAGATCAAAGAGGAATTTGAACGAAGAGTAGTAGAATTAGTGGACGCTGAAGCAGTGGATTTGTGGGAGTCCTACAAGAATGGTGTTTTAAAGGCTTGTGATGATTTGTTTGAAAAGACGAAAGGGAGAAGAGATCTGGGAAACACATGGTGGTGGAACGAGCGAGAAAAAGAAGCGATAGATCGGAAAAAGGAAGCATTTAAAACATGGTGCAAGAATCGATCAGCGGAAAATAGAAGTAATTATAGAAAAGCAAGAAATCAGACAAGGAAAGTGGTTGCAAAAGCCATGAAGCAGGCGGCTGAACGGGAGATGAAAGTGCTGTATAACAAATCAAACGATGTTTTTAAGTTGGTGAAGTTCATGAGAAGGGATGGAAAGGACATAAATGGTGGAGGTTGCATGAAGAATAAAGATGGGAGACTTGTGGTTAGTGAAAAAGATCGTGGAAAATTATGGAAGGATCATATGGAAAAGATCATGAATGTGGAAAACGAATGGGATCAGATGGCAGAAGCAGATATGGTTGAAGGACCAGTTGAAGAAGTCACTGATGAGGAGGTGATTAAGGCTATGAACAAGATGAAATTGGGAAAAGCAGCTGGTCCCTCTGAAGTAAATATGGATATGATAATGGCGAGCGGAAAGTTTGGTGTGGGAGTACTAAAGAAGCTGTGTCAGACAGTTCTGGATGGAAAAGGTATGCCAGAGGAATGGAAAACAAGTGTTGTTGTTCCAATCTTTAAAGGAAAGGGAGATGTGATGGATTGTGGAGCATATAGAGGATAAAGCCGCTGGAGCATGCAATGAAGATAGTCGAGAGAGTGCTAGAGAAGAGAATAAGAGAATTAGTGAAGGTTGATGACATGCAATTTGGCTTTATGCCTGAGAAGGGCACGACTGATGCTTTGTTTATTTTGAGAAAGGATGCAAGAGGAGTTTCGTGGAAAAGAGAAAAAGCTGTACATGTGTTTTGTGGACTTGGAAAAAGCGTTTGATAGAGTTCCCAGAAAAGTGACGAAATGGGCATTAAGAAAGAAAAACTTGCCAGAAGTGTTGGTGAAAGCAGTAATGAGCTTGTATGACAGTTCAAGGACGAAAGTCAGAGTTGGATCGGGTTTTTCGGAGGAATCAGGGGTAACGGTTGGTGTGCATCAAAGGTCTGTGCTATCACCATTGATATTTGCTATTGTGGTTGATGCAGTGTCAGAACATGCAAGAGAGGGATTATTGAATAAAATTTTGTACGCGGATGATCTTGCGCTGATGAGCGAAAATTTGGAGGGTCTAAGGGAGAGGTTCCAAAGGTGGAGAGGTGCATTGGAAAGCAAGAGATTGAGAATAAATATTAGAAAGACTAAGATGATGGTGAGTGGTGCAGAAGGGGATGTTGTGCGTAGCAGGGTGGATCCGTGTGGAATATGTGGAAAAAGAGTTATGTCTAACGCGGTGTGGTGCACGCTCTGTAAGAAGTGGATTCATGCGAGATGCACCAAAATGAAAAAAGTATCTTGCAGTTTTGCACAACAGTTTGTATGTAAAAGATGTGAAGATATTGGAGACGGAAAGAAAGAACTAGTCGAGGTGTTGTGTGATGAAGTGGAGACTGTGAAGGGTTTTTGTTATCTTGGAGATAGGCTGAATGCTAGTGGTGGGTGTGAAACTGCAGTGACTGCAAGAGTAAGGATCGGATGGATGAAATTTAGAGAATACGGGGAGTTGATACTTGGGAGAAGGTTTTCTTTGAAAATGAAAGGGATGGTGTATCGTAGTTGCGTAAGATCAGCAATGTTACATGGAAGTGAGACATGGTGTTTGAGGGAAAATGAGATGGTAATTTTGAGAAGAACTGAAAGAGCTATGAGCTATGGAAGAAACAAGTTGAGGAGAATATAAAGAAGATTGGGTTGAGGGTGGAGGAAGATCGCGCGAGATGTAGAGAGGGAGTGGGAGCGATTGCTGAAGGAATGAGGTGCATCCGGCCACCTTCGGACACGAGGAAAAACCGGATTAAAACTGGACGATGATGATGATGATGAAAGAGCTATGGTGAGATCAATGTGTGGAGTAAAACTAGTGGATAGAAAGAATACTGAGGAGCTGATGAAAATGCTGAGGAGCTGATGAAACTTTAGATAAAATGACTAAAGCGAATGGCATGTGGTTAGGAGGGATGATGAGAGCATTTTGAAGAAGGCAATGATGTTTGAAGTAAATGGACGACGAAAGCGAGGACGGCCGAAGCAAACATGGAAGAAACAAGTCGAGGAGAATATAAAGAAGATTGGGTTGAGGGTGGAGGAAGCTACAGATCGCGCGAGATGGAAAGAGGGAGTGGGAGCGATTGCTGAAGGAAGGAGGAGCATCTGACCATCTTCGGACACGAGGAAAAACCGGATTAAAACTGGACGAGATCCTGAAGAGGGCGTTATGGAGTCGCCGAAAACGTTTGATTAGTTATGTTAATTATACCTGCACCTAAAAAATGACCCTGACCCTAACCTAACCTAATCCTAACTCTAACCCTAACCCCAACCCCGACCCCGACCCTGACCCTGACCCTGACCCTAACCTTAACTCTAACCCCAACCCCAACCCCAACCCTAACCCTACATTACATAAAAATGCGTCCGGGACCCATTTGTCCTGGTGCCCATTTGTGGAGGACCAATTTGTCTGGGACCCAAATGTGTGAAAACCGTCTGGGTAACCCAGCAATGGCTGCGCTTTGCTTCAAATGGCTTCATTTCTCGACGAACGATGCGCCATCCAGCTTTTTTTTTGTGATATCTATTTTCTCTTATAGAAATGCTTTTTACATTTCTATCAAAAACACATTCCTTTCGTTTTTTTTTGTTTGTTTTATTAGTCTTGCTCTTAATCAAAAATTTTGCATTAACTTTAAACTACAAAAAAATTACATCAACTTCAATCGAAAAAAAGCATTAACTTTAATCAAAAAATAAATTGCATTAACTTTCAAAAACAAAGATGGCTTCTCCTTTTGTTGTTATGTCAGACTCTGAAAAATAGCAAAATAATGCAAACAGTTACACACCATAAATTGTTGTTTTTGAATACACTAGGCACCGGTTGAACATTAGGTGGTTTGACGTAGGAGTGGCAGTGTTCGGTAGTCAAGATTTTGAAGGAGCAACCTACTTCAGGTTGCTCCTTTACCGAATTGTGAGTGTGGTGCCTCTGAGCAAACTGAAGACCACATCATTTCTACATGCCCCCTACATCGTGCACCAAAAGCAATGCAAGGTCTGTTGGTCCTGGATGATGACACCCGACGCTGGCTTAAAATCAACGCCGTCAACATCTAAACCGTCGGAAGAGGATGCCCAACCACACAACGACGACGACGAAAATTTTGAAAACTCGGACTCGTGAATTTTCTTTTGAACTTGGACTCGAGTCATTTGTTTTTCTTGTAACTTGGGATTTGGATCTCGTGAAAAATATATGGCAAGTGAGTTAACAGAAAACGAGGAAATGTTCGACAGTTTCCGGAAAATTGACTTTTTGAGCGCTAATAAACGAATGGTTTAACGAGCTTATTGCACTGGCGTAGCAAGTTTTGGTCAATAATTTTTGCATTTTTGCACAGCATCAACCATTTGTTTTTACATAATTATCCAAAAACATGAAAATTAGCAACTTGTTTTTTTGTACTTTTGTAGTGAACTTGGTTTAAAAATTCCAATTTTTAATGATTTTCAGATTGGCAATTTTGCCATTTCATTCATAAAAATATTTCTGCTTAAACATCGTCAATAAATTTTATTCCTAATGACATCACAGAAGCATTTCAATTTGTTTATACAAATATTATAATTACAGTATTACGAAGTCGCACGAAGTTTTCTAATATTGCGTGTTTTTGGTTTGCAACTTGCAAATTACAACTGTATCCTACTAAAGTGGAAGTTCAATGTTCAGCGCAATGGGTTTGACTTGGAACTGCAAAATAGCAAGAATGTTTCTAATCAATAATTTGCATACCAATGATTGAGCACTTGCCTTCTAAAATAGCGATTGACTGTTTATAATGCGCTTGCTACTTATAGTAAAATCACGGTGCAGTTTGGTGTACTGACCCACTGCTGTGAGGTAAAATATCATGCAATTTGCAAGCTATTACAATGTTTAAAATGTAACTTTGAGAATTAACTTGAATGCAGTAATAGTTGTCAAAAACGTTACCTTTATTTTTTGCAAATGTTGTAAACTCCGTTTTTCGTCTCCACACTATGAAATCACTGATCCGTTTTTATGCCCTTTAATGGTAAATCTTGTGTACACTGCGCAATCACGGGGCGTTGTCATTTGATTTTCGTAACTGTCCTGAGTTCGGTGCTATTGCTGCAGTATTTTGAATCAGATGCCAGAGCGACCGTGAAAAGGACACGATTTGAAATACGCTGTCGCTTCTTGTAGTTTTCCTAAGTTTATGATTTGCGGTCGACTGTTTTATCTTTTTAGTTTGCAAGTTATTAATACAGTCCACAAAAGGGAGAGTGCTGTATGTTCAGCCGAGAGGTCGAGAGCGCATAATCAAAAGAACTTTCAGTTGCGGTCACTTCTGGAACAGCATTTCAAATCTTTCTTGTTGGAAAGATTCTTAGAAACTAAGACAGGGTAACTTACGCTTAGAGGTCTATGTTAACAAGTTTTTTGCAGGTTAGGCTTGCGGTTGTGTTTTCAGGGTCTTGCTGGGTTTCCAATGACCACAGTTGTTTGTTGCAGCTAAAAGTTAAGCTGCTTGAATTACCAGTATTTCGACATAAGTCAGTAAGTGGGTTGCTTTCTATATCACTGTTTAAAAGTATAGTGGTACACTATCGTTGGTGTAGTCACGCGCTTGCTAAGTTGCAAGTAAGGTTTTCGCAGCTACGCTTTGTGCTGGTTCGGTTACCAGACCTGTTACATGTTGTCATTTTTGCTAGGTTGCAAAAAAAGTGTAACTTTCTTGTTGTGAGTGTTTCATTGAAAAATGAGCAGCAATTCTCGCACTACAAAAAAAAGGAGGTTCGAACAGAAAATCCTCTCGAGAGCAAACGGTTAATGACTGCGTTTTGTCGCCGGCGCAAGTTGCTGATACGCAATGTACGCCTCAAACGGAGAATTCGTTTCTTGATTTAAAAGAGTTTTTGTTAGTGAGCGAAAGCTCTAATAAAATGAGCAAATAATCGAACTCGCAACAGTACGACTCGGGTAAGCCGTCGAATTCTAATGGCGAGCAAGATTGTAGCGTTGAAACGTTCGTAAAAGATCTTGATCACTGTAAAGCTGTTAAGCAAACGACGTTAAAATTACAGTTAGACATGACGCCAATAGATAAAAAATTAAATGAACCTGTTGGCAATATTTCGTCACAGCATAGTAATGCGCATGCTCTTCGATTCTATTGTTTGTCGGTGTTGGAACAAATATTTGTGTTTCAAATGGATCCTTTAAACGAAGACTTCAAACTCTATTCGTCTTCAGAACCACAGTTGAATCGATTAGAAAACATGTGTTACGATCTGATTAAAGTTTGTGACGCCGCGCCAACAAGCGCATTGTCGATGATATCGAGGACCATGGTTTGACTTCAAAGGCTTCTGCGGAGCCTTTTCAAAATCAGAACAAATGTCAACTGTTTATTCCGCCGTTGGTGGCTCCGCCTTCGACTCCTGCCGCGTCATTACATCCAATTCCTTCGCCTGTTCAACCATTGACAATACCTCCATAGGCGCGGGAAGTGGGGTGCCAGGGGGGGCTCAAGCCCCCCCTGAACTTTTTTTAGCCCCCCCTGAACCATTTGAGCCCCCCCTGACAATTAAAACAATTATGCATTGAGTGCGACGTGATTAATGCTCGCAACGTACATACGTAATGAAGCAAATATTTTTTAAAGTGCTTTTAACCAACGAAGAATCACTATTCTTTTAAAAATCAGTCAGTTATTAATCACTTGGTCAACGTAAAATTTGGTAAAATTTTCAATGCTTGAAGTTCATTTTTAACCGTGTTTTATATCAGCGTTTGCAAACCTTTACAGCAGTCATGGACGATGGCCCAGTAAAAGTATAATGGCTGTCAATTCTTGTAGCTGCCAAACACTTTACGCCAAACTACTCTGAATGCTCGAATGAAAGTCGCTACTGATCATGGGAATTACGTAAATCGTAAACGAAAATGCGGTGAAGAGCAAAAAAACGGTCCTCAATCCTTCAGATGTTCCGAATTCCACCAAAATTTTTGTGAAAAGCTAAAAAAAAGGTCTTCACGGCCCGGACGCGTTACATGAACTGGAAATGTTGGTGGCCAACCTGATTTGTGTACATGCCAAATTGACCCGCGATCGACAGCCAAGCATCCAAAGATCGACCGGTACATCGCGATCGACTGGTTGGGCACCCCTAATTAAGCTTATATGAGCTGGTGCAATTCTCTTCTGGTTGAGTTTTTTAATGGTTTTGAATTTTTTCTACCAACCCAATGAAGCGGCTAAATCACTACTAAACTGGCACCGATGATCAGTAGGCTACTCGATTTGAGGGGGATGCCATCCCCCCTGAAAACAACACCATCCCCCCATAAAACATTTTAGCGTAAACCGTTCCCTTACAACTATAATAACCATCTCTTTTTAGGTCTGCATGAAAAGTTGTAGCCTACCACCCCCATAAGTGTTTTCACAACTCGAGCACTGCCGATGATTGTTACTAAAATTGAGCTAGTACGCCTATCTAAATACCTATATCTACACATCTCATTATGTTAAAAAATGGTTCAGTGCTTTATTTTGATTGTGTGTTTTTTGTTATTTTTAAACCTCAATGGGGCATTGTTTGTTGCATGTAACTCTGATCAGCAAAGCAAAAGTTAGATCGGGCAAATTTTGTTTGCCTACTTTTTGGTTTTGTGATTGAGGTATTTGCATTTTACAAATACATGAGTAGTAATTCGAGCATGGTTAGAAAAGCCTAATGGTAGTAAGCAATCTTGTTTTCCATGATGAAAGATTATCCTGAAAAAATTCCGGTCGCTTGAGCGGCATGCAATTGATGTCTATCAAAATAGGTCTGCTGAGTGTCCTGCTCTTAAAAACGTGCGTTCGAAAAAAGGGGGGTCTGGGGGGCGAAGCCCCCCAGACGTTGACACGATCTTACTATTTTGAGCCCCCCATGTCTAAAAAACGTTCCCGCGCCACTGAATACCTCCGTCGTCGATTGCTCCGAAGTCAACGGTGTCAAGGTCAGTTACTTCACCGCTTGTTGCTCCGCCCATGATGGCTTCGCATTCAGTTGTTCAGCCGTCGGTTACTCAGCCGTTCGTGGCTCCACTTATGCTCAATCAAATAAATTATTTCTCGTTGAACTATCCAGGTCGTCAGCAGTGCTTTGAACCGCAGTCTTGCTTGAATCTAGAATTGTTCAATGGTGACATTCGTAAATACCACCTGTTTAAAAGAAAGTTTATTCGGTGTATTGAAAATTCATATGCTGATTGTGAAATTCGTATGTCGTTCTTGGAAGAAGTTTGTGTTGGGGCAGCTTCTGAAGTAATATCAGGATTGTCTTGTTTTGACGATCGGCAATATGCTTACAAAAGAGCTTGGAAGCGTTTGGACCAAAGATTCGGCGATAGGAGAAAGTTGACGACTCGTGTTAAAAGTGATTTATTAGAAGGCCCCCCCATTAAAGAATACGATGCTAATGGTTTACTTTGTCTGTGTGATTTTATGTATAAATGTGGGACTAGTTTTGCAGCCTGGGGTAAATTAGAGTTACTAAATAGTGACGAAGTAATTGAGGGTTTGTTTCAAAGATTGCTATATTGAATTAAAACCCAGTTTGTTTCTGTAAGCCGTAAAGACAGTGATGAATGTCTCTTTCAAAGTTTGCGAGAGTTTGTTGAAAATGCTGCTCCTGACGCAGAAACTCCATTGGGAAGACTAATGCAAAAAAGACCGATAAAATCTGGTGCCTCACCTGCACGTGGAATGTCGTCTAATGTTTGTGCCGGACAGCGTTAAACCAACGCGTCATCATCGTGTTTCGTTTGCAAGGGTTTGCGTGATTTGTTTAAGTGTACTACCTTTCTTTCCAAACTGCCTGCTAAAAGGAAGCGAGTTGTCAGGGAACATAGGCTGTTTTATAATTGCTTGCGCAAAGAGCATGAATTCACAGATTGTAAAATAAAGGTTTCCTGTAAGGATTGTGGAAAACGTCACCATACCTTGTTGCATGCGAAGGCTAGTCAAGAAGCGGATGAGGCAAGCTCAAGTGCATCTTCTTCCTCCGAGAGTCAGTCAAAAGGTCCCGAGAAAGTTGTTTCTGCAATTGCGGGTATTAACAATTCAAAGGGCTTGGTTGATTCGTCAAGGTGGTACCAGTGAAGGTGTGGCTCAACAATCCCGCTAAGCACGTCTGCGCTTACGCATTCATAGATGAAGTTTCAAGTGTGAGTTTGTGAAGATTTGGCAAATCGATTGGGAGTTCCAATCATTCAAAGTAATGTGGAACTTCATACAACTAACGCCGTTACCATGGTTAATAGCGTGGTGCAAAGATTAGCCGTAAAAGGAATTGAAGAAGTCTCAAGCGTTTCAGATTAATGACGCTCTGATCATGGACGAAATAGTGATTGTGAGCTCGACTATTATCTCAAAACTGAACGTCTTATCTCAAAGTAGTCTTATCTCAAAACTGGACGTTTCGACAACATAAATTCAGCTGTCATCATCAGCAGTGTATGGAAGGCAGTACAAAACTGTTAGCCTAGGGTACAAAATTGTGAAGTCCTTACCGTTTCGTACTGCTTTGCATATACTGCTGATGATGACAGCTGTATCTTTGTTGTCGAAACGTCCAGTTTTGAGATTTATTGTGGCTTTATTATTCCTCCTTGAGCTATTTTCGTCCCATATTTATAATTTGTATTCCGAAGTTTCCTATCAGTATTACGTACTATCGCAATGATTACTTTCCGTAACCGTTTTTTATTTATTACATTTTTTTTTCTTAAAAGCAAACCGAAGTGGCTTGACTGTTGAATCAATTTCAGTGTTCATCAACCGTAGGTCCGTAGTGGTAAAACATCTTTGTATTCTCTTTTTGACTGCTGTTTCTCTTGATATTTTTTGATCTATGCATTAGCCGCTTCTAGGCCTAATTGTGTTATGTGTACTTTTGCTTATTGGTTTTTGCGCTCTTCAGTCACTGTTTCGTTGTTAAAAACGTATTGGATTTTTTAAATTTCAGTTTTTGTCATTGTAAAAGTTTGCAGTGATGCTGCTTGTTGATCACGCCATATGCTTGCGCAAAATAGAAACAGCAATTTATTGAAACGTTGCTTTCTGACTTCAGAGTAAATAGGAGTTGTTAATTTAATTAATCGGGCAGGCTTGCTTAAGCTTCGCTTTAGTTGTCTAAAATGTCTAAACAAAAATGGACGGATTTATTTAAGTGAAAGAAAATAGGAACCGGCCGTTAGCTCAGTCGCTAAACGCACGCTATCGGTGCGGGAGGTCGGGGGTTCAATTCCAGGGTCGTTAAAATCGACACAGTGTCGCCAACGACTCGCCACCGTTGCGACATTTCTTCGGAGCTGTGTTGTCCAGGCGCTTAGCCGCGGAGACGGGAACAGCAACTCGTTACACGCTTCGGCGTAATACGGTCATAATGAAGATTTGATTTTGATTTGAAAGAAAATAGGCCACATAAAAATTCAGAACTTAATATAGATTAAACAAAATATTTTATCGCACATCTCTGCCACTTTTGAAGTTAATCTCTTAAATGTATACGAAAATTTGAACGAAGTTTCTTCTGATTTAAGCTCGTTCATAAAATACGATTTTCAACGAATTTACTACAGTAGTCAGGTAGGCCTTGTAAATAAAAAAAATGACCATTTAGTGTCTCTGTGGCCATCTACGCATTGATTTGCCATTGTATCTGGCCACTCCACTTTTCCTTTTTCATGAAATAATACTTGAGGGAATCGCGTATTTCCAATGTTTGATTGGATGTTTTTGGCATTCTGTCCATTTAATGGAGGCAACTTGTACTTTTATGCAAATGTTACTGTCGTCGCTTGCCCAAGACAGTTTTCCTTGTCGAAACCTTTACCTTCGTAATAAGCTATACATACTTCTTTGCTGACGCTATCACAGTAGATAGCCTAAGCTGCTGGTAACCTGGGACGCTATTCGCATAGAACGAAGCGTCATGTCGCGTTCGGTGTAAACGCTGCTTTCGCAAGCGAAAGTTTTCGCTTCGCGTCGCAACGTACGCGCTTGGTTGCGTCGCGTCCGGTGTAAACGCGGCTTTAGATATTAAGTTTGCTAAAGTTTTTCTATGGACTGATTCTACAATTGTGTTGCGCTACATTAATTGTACTTCTATGAGATTTACCACGTTTGACGCAAATCGATTAGAGATTTTACATTCACTCACTAATTGCGAGCAATGGCATTACGTACCATCGAAACAAAATCCTGCACACATTGCCAGCAGGGCTGTTTGGCCTGATAAAATTGATACGTGTGATATGTGGTTTTACGAGCCTGCGTTTTTGTGTAGCGATGTTGGCAATTGGCCTAATCAACCGGACTTTTTGCGTGATGTAGTGTTCAATAAACTTGAAGTGAAAAATGAATTGTAGTAGTTCTGGTGATTCTGCGCGCTTATTAATTCTTGAGTCACTTTTTATTCAAAAATATGAGCCATTGCTTAACGTTGACTCCAAATCCGCTCCTCTTTATTTATTTAATTGTTAATTTAACTCCGTCAGTTTTTTTATTAGCTTTTGGTTTATTACGTTATAATTATAATACTTATTTTGACCCGTTGCCTGGGTTATGCTATTACTTGTAGTTAGAATTGTAAATTCTAGTTCTTATAGTTTTGTACTGCCTTGCACACACTGCTGATGATGACAGCTGAATTTATGTTGTCGAAACGTTCAGTTTTGAGATTTACAGCGGCTTTATTCTTCCTCCTTAAGCTATTTTCGTCCCATATTTATTGTATTCCGAAAAATGAACATTGTTTTGCTCAATTAAAGGAACCCGATGATTCGTTGCATAGACTGTTTCGGCGATACTCAAACTTTCAAAATTTGTTGCGAACGGTATCGTGGTTACTTCGATACAAAAATTTTCTGTGTGACAAGTTGTTTGAAAACCACTCATCTGCAAACTCATCTGCAAACGTGGGATTTTTTACAGTGGAAGAACTTGATCAAGCACGCTTGGCAATCATGAGATGCGTGCAAAGAAAAGCCTTTTCCCAAATATATGCTTTGTCGTCAGGCCGATATAGCTCAAATTTGACAAAGAGTATTAAAGTCAAAGATTTGCAACAGAATGAAGATTGAAGAATTATACAAACACTTAACCACTTTGTAGAGAATGGGCTGTTGCGTGTTGGGGGCCGTTTGCGAAACTCTTCTCTTGCTAAGAAGTCGACATATCCCATTCTTTTTGCCAAAGCGCCATCCGGTAACTGAACTTGTGGTCATGAGGTGTCACGAAGACCGAGGTCATATGGGTACTTCTCATATTTTGGCCAGGTTGAATAAGGATTATTGGATTGTAACTGGACGTTCTGCCGTTAACAGAATACTGCGAACATGTGTTAATTGTCGTTTTTGGAAATCAAAGCCTAAAACGCAACAAAGGGGAGATTTACCCTTTGATCGTGTCAATGAAACCACACTGTTTAAAACAATTGGAACGGACTTGATGGGACCACTGATCATTAAATGTGGAAGAAGCAGTGTCAAAAGATACATATGTAGATTTAATTGTTTGGCAAGTCGTGCGGTGCACTTGAAGGTGGTTCAATCATTGGAAACAAGTGCATTTATTTAAGGTTTTACTCGTTTCTGCAATAGAAGAAATGTTCGGCCTGCAGACGTATATAGCGACAACGGTGGAAATTTTGTCGCCGCAGATAAAGAGCTGCGTGAAGAATTGAAAAACTTGAAGAATAAGCAATTTTATCATTCAAGTTTGAAACAAGGAACAACCTGGCATTTTAAACCGCCAAAATGCTCACATCAAGGAGGATTTTATGAAGCATTTTTCCGACTGGTGCGAAAACTCGTGCGCTCGATTGTTGGAGAAGCAACTCTGGATGAATATGACCTGCTACCTCTTGTGACGGAAATACAGCGAATATTAAATGATAGGCCCATTACTGTCTTGCCGTCCAGTCCAGATGCTCTTTCAGCGAATACTTCTTCCATGATAATTTCTGGTTCGATTAGTGACTCTATTCCCCCTGATGTTTTCATGAGAAGTGACGGATACAGACGTTCGTGGCGAAAAACTCAATACTTATCCGACAAGTTCTGGGAAAGTTGGATATCCCAATACCCTTCTATGCTTCAGCCAAAAAGAAAATGGTTTGATGTTTCTTCAAACGTAAAACCCGGAGATCTTGTGCTTGTGGTTGATGAATCCACCAAGAAGGGTCATTGGCCAAAGGCCATCGTTCAGGAAGTTCACCCAGATGCGAACGGTCTTGTTAAACGAGTACGAGTTCGAACTGCTGATGCGCAGAATCTAATTCGTGATATCCGAAAAATCTGTTTGCTGGAAGGAAGTGTACAGAACTGTGAAGATGAAAAGTGATTTAGTTCCTAGTTTTTATTGCGTAGGTCTATCTGATTTTACCAATAAGTGTGTTTTGTTTAGCGTTGGTTATTGAACTGATAAAATGCGTTATTTTGCGTAGACTTAAGTTTTGTATTTGTGTTATTTGACTTACATGATGTGACCTACTAGCCTGTTATTGCGATTTAAACAATCGCTGATGCTGCCCAGGTGTTTTTTGATCGTGAAGTTTTGCCTACGTATCGCCTAACTTTGTTAATGTTTTTATCAACGCTATCACGTAATGGACCAATGAATGTGGTTATATAATTGGTTATGGATGAATTCAATGAAGTTTAAAAAAGTTTATACACCTCACTGTATGAAATTATTGTTACATTAGTTAGTCAATTCACTATCACTTGCGCTACTCTGAATTTAAGTTTGGAATTTCGTAGAATTATGGAATAAGTGTGGTTTTCGCGTTTCTTTGTGTTTTTCTTGAAAGGCTTCAGTCAGCGACTTCCGCCTTTGGGCGCGGGTGTGTCAAAAACGCTACCTTTATTTTTGCAAATGTTGTAAACTCCGTTTTTCGTCTCCACACTATGAAATCACTGATCCGTTTTTATGCCCATTAATGGTAAATCTTGTGTACACTGCGCAATCACGGGGCGTTGTCATTTGATCTTCGTAACTGTCCTGAGTTTGGTGCTATTGCTGCAGTATTTTGAATCAGATGCCAAAGCGGCCGTGAAAAGGACACGATTTGAAATACGCTGTCGCTTCTTGTAGTTTTCCTAAGTTTATGATTTGCGGTCGACTGTTTTATCTTTTTAGTTTGCAAGTTATTAATACAGTCTAACCCTAACCCTTAGGAGTTGCCAGCCATCTGTCTACCACACCAAGATGGGGGAATCCCGCTAAGTGCCTGTCCCAACGTCACAACAAGTGAACTTGCCGGCTGGTTCTCCACACTGTCCCTTTAATGCTGAGCGTCAAGCAGGAATGCTGTGAATACCAATTTTAAAGTCATTGGTTTGACCCGACTCGGAATCAAACCCGATTCTACAGCTCAAGAGACAGACGCTCCATACCACTCGGCCATCTGAGCTGTTAAGTCACCGAGCCATAGAAAAGTCACAGCAGTCTCGCAAATAATGGCGATTATAAACCTACGCTTGGTTGGAAAAAAGCTAGGTTCTGCTGGTGTTGGGTACATTACATAAAAATGCGTCCGGGACCCATTTGTCCTGGAGCTCATTTGTGCGGGACCAGTTTGTCTGGGACCCAAATGTCTGAAAACCGTCTGGGTAACCCAGCAATGGCTGCGCTTTGCTTCAAATGGCTTCATTTCTTGACGAACGATGCGCCATTTAGCTTTTCCTTTTGTGATATCTATGTTCTCTTATAGAAATGCTTTTCACATTTCTGTCAAAAATACATTCCTTTCGTTTTTTTGTTTGTTTTATTAGTCTTGCTCTTAATCAAAAATTTTGCATTAACTTTAAACTACAAAAAAAATTACATCAACTTCAATCGAAAAAAAGCATTAACTTTAATCAAAAAATAAATTGCATTAACTTTCAAAAACAAAGATGGCTTCTCCTTTTGTTGTTATGTCAGACTCTGAAAAATAGCAAAATAATGCAAACAGTTACACACCATAAATTGTTGTTTTTGAATATACTAGGCACCGGTTAAACATTAGGTGGTTTGACGTAGGAGTGGCAGTGTTCGGTGGTCAAGATTTTGAATTAAATCCTTCACCGAATTGTGAGTGTGGTGCCTCTGAGCAAACTGCAGACCACATCATTTTTACATGCCCCCTACATCGTGCACCAAAAGCAATGCAAGGTCTGTTGGTCCTGGATGGTGACACCCGACGCTAGCTTAAAATCAACGCCGTCAACATCTAAACCGTCGGAAGAGGATGCCCAACCACACGACGACGACGACGACAAAAATTTTGAAGACTAGGACTCGTGATTTTTTTTTTTTTGAACTTGGACTCGAGTCATTTGTTTTTCTTGTAACTTGGGATTTGGATCTCGTGAAAAATATATGGCAAGTGAGTTAACAGAAAACGAGGAAATGTTCGACAGTTTCCGGAAAATTGACTTTTTGAGCGCTAATAAACGAATGGTTTAACAAACTTATTGCACTGGCGTAGCAAGTTTTGGTCAATAATTTTTGCATTTTTGCACAGCATCAACCATTTGTTTTCACATAATTATCCAAAAACATGAAAATTAGCAACTTGTTTTTTTGTACTTTTGTAGTGAACTTGGTTTAAAAATTCCAATTTTTAATGATTTTCAGGTTGGCAATTTTGCCATTTCATTCATAAAAATATTTCTGCTTAAACATCGTCATTAAATTTTATCCTTAATGACATCACAGAAGCATTTCAATTTGTTTATACAAATATTATAATTACAGTATTACGAAGTCGCACGAAGTTTTCTAATATTGCGTGTTTTTGGTTTGCAACTTGCAAATTACAACTGTATCCTACTAAAGTGGAAGTTCAATGTTCAGCGCAATGGGTTTGACTTGGAACTGCAAAATAGCAAAAATGTTTCTAATCAATAATTTGCATACCAATGATTGAGCACTTGCCTTCTAAAATAGCGATTGACTGTTTATAATGCGCTTGCTACATATAGTAAAATCACGGTGCAGTTTGGTGTACTGACCCACTGCTGTGAGGTAAAATATCATGCAATTTGCAAGCTATTACAATGTTTAAAATGTAACTTTGAGAATTAACTTGAATGCAGTAATAGTTATCAGAAATATTACCTTTATTTTTTGCAAATGTTGTAAACTCCGTTTTTCGTCTCCACACTATGAAATCACTGATCCGTTTTTATGCTCTTATATGGTAAATCTTGTGTACATTGCGCAATCACGGGGCGTTGTCATTTGATTTTCGTAACTGTCCTGAGTTTGGTGCTATTGCTGCAGTATTTTGAATCAGATGCCAGAGCGACCGTGAAAAGGACACGATTTGAAATACGCTGTCGCTTCTTGTAGTTTTCCTAAGTTTATGATTTGCGGTCGACTGTTTTATCTTTTTAGTTTGCAAGTTATTAATACAGTCTACAAAAAGGAGAGTGCTGTATCTTTAGCCGAGAGGTCGAGAGCGCATAATCAAAAGAACTTTCAGTTGCGGTCACTTCTGGAACAGCATTTCAAATCTTTCTTGTTGGAAAGATTCTTAGAAACTACTGTAAGACAGGGTAACTTACGCTCAGAGGTCTATGTTAACAAGTTTTTTGCAGGTTAGGCTGGCTGTTGTGTTCTCAGGGTCTTGCTGGGTTTCCAATGACCACAGTTGTTTGTTGCAGCTAAAAGTTAAGCTGCTTGAATTACCAGTATTTCGACGTAAGTCAGTAAGTGGGTTGCTTTCTATATCACTGTTTAAAAGTATAGTGGTACACTATCGTTGGTGTAGCCACGCGCTTGCTAAGTTGCAAGTAAGGTTTTCGCAGCTACGCTTTGTGCTGGTTCGGTTACCAGACCTGTTACATGTTGTCATTTTTGCTAGGTTGCAAAAAAAGTGTAACTTTCTTGTTGTGAGTGTTTCATTGAAAAATGAGCAGCAATTCTCGCACTACAAAGAAAGGAGGTTCGAACAGAAAATCCTCTCGAGAGCAAACGGTTAATGACTGCGTTTTGTCGCCGGCGCAAGTTGCTGATACACAATGTACGCCTCAAACGGAGAATTCGTTTCTTGATTTAAAAGAGTTTTTGTTAGTGAGCGAAAGCTCTAATTAAACAAGAAAATAATCGAACTCGCAGCAGTACGACTCGGGTAAGCCGTCGAATTCTAATGGCGAGCAAGATTGTAGCGTTGAAACGTTCGTAAAAGATCTTGATCACTGTAAAGCTGTTAAGCAAACGATGTTAAAATTACAGTTAGACATTACGCCAATAGATAAAAAATTAAATGAACCTGTTGGCAATATTTCGTCACTGCATAGTAATGCGCATGCTCTTCGATTCTATTGTTTGTCGGTGTTGGAACAAATATTTGTGTTTCAAATGGATCCTTTAAACGAAGACTTCAAACTCTATTCGTCTTCAGAACCACAGTTGAATCGATTAGAAAACATGTGTTACGATCTGATTAAAGTTTGTGACACCGCGCCAACAAGCGCATTGTCGATGATATCGAGGACCATGGTTTGACTTCAAAGGCTTCTGCGGAGCCTTTTCAAAATCAGAACAAATGTCAACTGTTTATTCCGCCGTTGGTGGCTCCGCCTTCGACTCCTGCCGCGTCATTACATCCAATTCCTTCGCCTGTTCAACCATTGACAATACTCCGTCGTCGATTGCTCCGAAGTCAACGGTGTCAAGGTCAGTTACTTCACCGCTTGTTGCTCCGCCCATGATGGCTTCGCATTCAGTTGTTCAGCCGTCGGTTACTCAGCCGTTCGTGGCTCCACTTATGCTCAATCAAATAAATTATTTCTCGTTGAACTATCCAGGTCGTCAGCAGTGCTTTGAACCGCAGTCTTGCTTGAATCTAGAATTGTTCAATGGTGACATTCGTAAATACCACCTGTTTAAAAGAAAGTTTATTCGGTGTATTGAAAATTCATATGCTGATTGTGAAATTCGTATGTCGTTCTTGGAAGAAGTTTGTGTTGGGGCAGCTTCTGAAGTAATATCAGGATTTTGTCTTGTTTTGACGATCGGCAATATGCTTACAAAAGAGCTTGGAAGCGTTTGGACCAAAGATTCGGCAATAGGAGAAAGTTGACGACTCGTGTTAAAGGTGATTTATTAGAAGGCCGTCCCATTAAAGAATACGATGCTAATGGTTTACTTTGTCTGTGTGATTTTATGTATAAATGTGGGACTAGTTTTGCAGCCTGGGGTAAATTAGAGTTACTAAATAGTGACGAAATAATTCAGAGTTTGTTTCAAAGATTTCTATATCAAATTAAAACCTAGTTTGTTTCTGTAAGCCGTAAAGACAGTGATGAATGTCTCTTTCAAAGTTTGCGAGAGTTGGTTGAAAATGCTTCTGTCGCAGAAACTCCATTGGGAAGACTAATGCAAAAAAGACCGATAAAATCTGGTGCCTCGCCTGCACGTGGAATGTTGTCTAATGTTTGTGCCGGACAGCGTTAAACCAACGCGTCATCACCGTGTTTCGATTGCAAGGGTTTGCGTGATTTGTTTAAGTGTACTACCTTTCTTTCCAAACTGCCTGCTAAAAGGAAGTGAGTTGTCTGGGAACATAGGCTGTTTTATAATTGTTTGCATAAAAGGCATAAAGTAACAGATTGTAAAATAAAGGTTTCCTGTAAGAATTGTGGAAAACGTCACCATACCTTGTTGCATGCGAAGGCTAGTCAAGAAGCGGATGAGGCAAGCTCAAGTGCATCTTCTTCCTCCGAGAGTCAGTCAAAAGGTCCCGAGAAAGTTTTTTCAGCAATTGCGGGTATTAACAATTCAAAGGGCTTGGTTGATTCGTCAAGGTGGTACCAGTGAAGGTGTGGCTCAACAATCCCGCTAAGCACGTCTGCGCTGACGCATTCATAGATGAAGTTTCAAGTGTGAGTTTGTGAAGATTTGGCAAATCGATTGGGAGTTCCAATCATTCAAAGTAATGTGGAACTTCATACAACTAACGCGGTTACTATGGTTAATAGCATGGTGCAAAGATTAGCCGTAAAAGGAATTGAAGAAGTCTCAAGCGTTTCAGATTAATGACGCTCTGATCATGGACGAAATAGTGATTGTGAGCTCGAGTATACCATCTTCAGACCTGATAAAGTTTTATCTCAAAACTGGACGTTTCGACAACATAAATTCAGCTGTCATCATCAGCAGTGTATGGAAGGCAGTACAAAACTGTTAGCCTAGGGTACAAAATTGTGAAGTCCTTACCGTTTCGTACTGCTTTGAATATGCTGCTGATGATGATAGCTGTATCTTTGTAGTCGAAACGTCCAGTTTTGAGATTTATTATGGCTTTATTATTCCTCCTTGAGCTATTTTCGTCCCATATTTATAATTTGTATTCCGAAGTTTCCTATCAGTATTACGTACTATCGCAATGATTACTTTCCGTAACCGTTTTTTATTTATTACATTTTTTTTTTTCTTAAAAGCAAACCGAAGTGGCTTGACTGTTGAATCAATTTCAGTGTTCATCAACCGTAGGTCCGTAGTGGTAAAACATCTTTGTATTCTCTTTTTGACTGCTGTTTCTCTTGATATTTTTTGATCTATGCATTAGCCGCTTCTAGGCCTACAGTAATTGTGTTATGTGTGCTTTTGCTTATTGGTTTTTGTGCTCTTCAAGTCACTGTTTCGTTGTTAAAAACGTATTGGATTTTTTAAATTTCAGTTTTTGTCATTGTAAAAGTTTGCAGTGATGCTGCTTGTTGATCACGCCATATGCTTGCGCAAAATAGAAACAACAATTTATTGAAACGTTGCTTTTTGACTTCAGAGTAAATAGGAATTGTTAATTCAATTAATCGGGCAGGCTTGCTTAAGCTTCGCTTTAGTTGTCTAAAATGTCTAAACAAAAATGGACGGATTTATTTAAATGAAAGAAATAAGGAACCGGCCGTTAGCTTAGTTGCTAAGCGCACGCTATCGGTGCGGAAGGTCTGGGGTTCAATTCCAGGGCCGGTCAAATCGACACAGTGTCGCCAACGACTCGCCACCGTTGCGACATTTCTTCGGAGCTGTGTTGTCCAGGCGCTTAGCCGCTGAGACGGGAACAGCAACTCGTCACACGCTTCGGCGTAATACGGCGAGTATAATGAAGATTTTGATTTGAAAATAGGCCACATAAAAATTCAGAACTTAATATAGATTAAACAAAATATTTTATCGCACATCTCTGTCACTTTTGAAGTTAATCTCTTAAATGTATACGAAAATTTGAACGAAGTTTCTTCTAATTTAAGCTTGTTCATAAAATATAATTTTCAACGAATTTACTACAGTAGTCAGGTAGGCCTTGTAAATAAAAAAAATGCCATTTAATGTTTCTGTGGCCATCTACGCATTGATTTGCCATTGTATCTGGCCACTCCACTTTTCCTTTTTCATGAAATAATACTAGAGGGAATCGCGTATTTCCAATGTTTGATTGGATGTTTTTGGCATTCTGTCCATTTAATGGAGGCAACTTGTACTTTTATGCAAATGTTACTGTCGTCGCTTGCCCAAGACAGTTTTCCTTGTCGAAACCTTTACCTTCGTAATAAGCTATACATACTTCTTTGCTTACGCTATCACAGTAGATAGCCTAAGCTGCTGGTAACCTGGGACGCTATTCGCATAGAACGAAGCGTCATGTCGCGTTCGGTGTAAACGCTGCTTTCACAAGCGAAAGTTTTCGCTTCGCGTCGCAACGTACGCGATTGGTAGCGTCGCGTCCGGTGTAAACGCGGCTTTAGATATTAAGTTTGCTAAAGTTTTTCTATGGACTGATTCTACAATTGTGTTGCGCTACATTAATTGTACAGTACTTCTGTGAGATTTACCACGTTTGTCGCAAATCGATTAGAGATTTTACATTCACTCACTAATTGCGAGCAATGGCATTACGTACCATCGAAACAAAATCCTGCACACATTGCCAGCAGGGCTGTTTGGCCTGATAAAATTGATACGTGTGATATGTGGTTTTACGAGCCTGCGTTTTTGTGTAGCGATGTTGGCGATTGGCCTAATCAACCGGACTTTTTGCGTGATGTAGTGTTCAATGAAGTTGAAGTGAAAAATGAACATTATTTTGCTCAATTAAAGGAACCCGATGATTCGTTGCATAGACTGTTTTGGCGATACTCAAACTTTCAAAATTTGTTGCGAACGGTATCGTGGTTACTTCGATACAAAAATTTTCTGTGTGACAAGTTGTTTGAAAACCACTCATCTGCAAACTCATCTGCAAACGTGGGATTTCTTACAGTGGAAGAACTTGATCAAGCACGCTTGGCAATCATGAGATGCGTGCAAAGAAAAGCCTTTTCCCAAATATATGCTTTGTCGTCAGGCCGATATAGCTCAAATTTGACAAAGAGTATTAAAGTCAAAGATTTGCAACAGAATGAAGATTGAAGAATTATACAAACACTTAACCACTTTGTAGAGAATGGGCTGTTGCGTGTTGGGGGCCGTTTGCGAAACTCTTCTCTTGCCAAGAAGTCGACATATCCCATTCTTTTTGCCAAAGCGCCATCCGGTAACTGAACTTGTGGTCATGAGGTGTCACGAAGACCAAGGTGATATGGGTACCTCTCATATTTTGGCTAGGTTGAATAAGGATTACTGGATTGTAACTGGACGTTCTGCCGTTAACAGAATACTGCGAACATGTGTTAATTGTCGTTTTTGGAAATCAAAGCCTAAAACGCAACAAAGGGGAGATTTACCCTTTGATCGTGTCAATAAAACCACACCGTTTAAAACAATTGGAACGGACTTGATGGGACCACTGATCATTAAATGTGGAAGAAGCGGTGTCAAAAGATACATATGTAGATTTAATTGTTTGGCAAGTCGTGCGGTGCACTTCGAGGTGGTTCAATCATTGGAAACAAGTGCATTTATTTAAGGTTTTACTCGTTTCTGCAATAGAAGAAATGTTCGGCCTACAGACGTATATAGCGACAACGGTGGAAATTTTGTCGCCGCAGATAAAGAGCTGCGTGAAGAATTGAAAAACTTGAAGAATAAGCAATTTTATCATTCAAGTTTGAAACAAGGAACAACCTGGCATTTTAAACCGCCAAAATGCTCACATCAAGGAGGATTTTATGAAGCATTTTTCCGACTGGTGCGAAAACTCGTGCGCTCGATTGTTGGAGAAGCAACTCTGGATGAATATGACCTGCTACCTCTTGTGACGGAAATACAGCGAATATTAAATGATAGGCCCATTACTGTCTTGCCGTCCAGTCCAGATGCTCTTTCAGCGAATACTTCTTCCATGATAATTTCTGGTTCGATTAGTGACTCTATTCCCCCTGATGTTTTCATGAGAAGTGACGGATACAGACGTTCGTGGCGAAAAACTCAATACTTATCCGACAAGTTCTGGGAAAGTTGGATATCCCAATACCCTTCTATGCTTCAACCAAAAAGAAAATGGTTTGATGTTTCTTCGAACGTAAAACCCGGAGATCTTGTGCTGGTGGTTGATGAATCCACCAAGAAGGGTCATTGGCCAAAGGCCATCGTTCAGGAAGTTCACCCAGATGCGAACGGTCTTGTTAAACGAGTACGAGTTCGAACTGCTGATGCGCAGAATCTAATTCGTGATATCCGAAAAATCTGTTTGCTGGAAGGAAGTGTACAGAACTGTGAAGATGAAAAGTGATTTAGTTCTTAGTTTTATTGCGTAGGTCTATCTGATTTTACCAATAAGTGTGTTTTGTTTAGCGTTGGTTATTGAACTGATAAAATGCGTCATTTTGCGTAGACTTAAGTTTTATACCTGTTGTGTTATTTGACTTACATGATGTGACCTACTAGCCTGTTATTGTGATTTAAACAACCGCTGATGCTGCCCAGGTGTTTTTTGATTGTGAAGTTTTGCCTACGTATCGCCTAACTTTGTTGATATTTTTATCAACGCTATCACGTAATGGACTGATGAATGTGGTTATATAATTGGTTATGGATGAATTCAATGAAGTTTAAAAAAGTTTACACACCTCACTGTATGAAGTTATTGTTACATGTCATTTATTAATGATTAGTTAGTCAATTCACTATCACTTGCGCTACTCTGAATTTAAGCTTGGAATTTCGTAGAATTATGGAATAAGTGTGGTTTTCGCGTTTCTTTGTGTTTTTCTTGAAAGGCTTCAGTCAGCGACTTCCGCCTTTGGGCGCGGGTGTGTCAAAAACGCTACCTTTATTTTTGCAAATGTTGCAAACTCCGTTTTTCGTCTCCACACTATGAAATCACTGATCCGCTTTTATGCTCTTATATGGTAAATCTTGTGTACACTGCGCAATCACGGGGTGTTGTCATTTGAATTTCGTAACTGTCCTGAGTTTGGTGCTATTGCTGCAGTATTTTGAATCAGATGCCAGAGCGACCGTGAAAAGGACACGATTTGAAATACGCTGTCGCTTCTTGTAGTTTTCCTAAGTTTATGATTTGCGGTCGACTGTTTTATCTTTTTAGTTTGCAAGTTATTAATACAGTCTACAAAAGAGAGAGTGCTGTTTGTTTAGCCGAGAAGTCGAGAGCGCATAATCAAAAGAACTTTCAGTTGCGGTCACTTCTGGAACAATAGTTGTGTTGCGACTAGTGATTGATAGCTTACAACTTGCTAGCTACCCAAATATCTGCGAGCAGAATTTGGTACAGACTACTGATGCAAGTTAAATTGTTTTGCATCCTATGTACTTTTAACTTACGAGTACTTAGTGCTACCAAGCAGTTCTTCTGAGTACTTAGTGCTACCAAGCAACAAGCAGCAATTGCCCAGTCAAATTCTGGAGCGGGTTGTTTTTGCTTGCACGCTCGGTAAGGTTGCACTCGCTGAAAGGCTATGTGCTTAAACAACCTTTATTAGAAAACGACCAATGTGCTGCCAATTACAACGATGATCTATTCTGGACAATGCGCGCAGTCCTTTCCATCTCAGTCTGCTCGAAGCCAGCTACATTAAAGTGCAGCGACCAAATCTATGCTAACAAAAAGAGTTTGCCTTTATTCTTAAACTGTTCAAGTAGAATTTAGGTTCGCACGACTTGTCCAAACAGAACTGCGCGCGACTTTTCCGCGTTCGATTGGATTCGTCAGTGTAACTATCGCTTCGCT
Organism: Trididemnum miniatum; assembly: GCA_964006365.1. Lineage (NCBI taxonomy): Eukaryota > Metazoa > Chordata > Ascidiacea > Aplousobranchia > Didemnidae > Trididemnum > Trididemnum miniatum. The sequence continues at coordinate 747,875 of OZ023249.1, forward strand.
GCCGTCCAAAACTGATATTTATGAATGGCCAGACCTTGCTTTTAGAGATGTGCTTAACCGTTAGTTTGGAATTACGGTTTTAAGTGATTACTTTAGAAAAGATATTTGATACTTTATATCCGTTACTTGTATTGGTTTAGGTAAATCACGAATCAAAGACCTTTTTTTTCTATTTTTAATCTTCACCTGATGTTTGGGGGACAATTGGGCGTCGGAAGCGTGAAGACCTTTTTTTTGGTTTTTTTGGTCTTCACCTGAGGTTTGGGGGAAAATTGGACGTTGTAAAACGTGAAGGTTTGTTAGCACATATCTACCAAATCTTCACGCCTTCCGACGTCCAATTTTCCCCCAAGTATCACGTGAAGACCAAAAAAAAGGTCTTCACGCCATCCGACGTCCAGTATTCCCCCAAACATTGATTCATCAATATAGGTAACGGATGAAAAGTGTGGAATATCTTCTCTAGAGTAGAGATGTGCTTAACCGTTACTTTTGGGTAACAGTTCCAAGCGATTACTTTAGAAAAGACATCGGAAGGCGTGAAGATCTTTCTTTTTTTTGGGGGGGTCTTGACCCGATGTTTGGGGGAAAATTGGACGTCGGGGCCCTGGAACATGATTTTGGGGGAGGCCACCCATTGCTTAGTTTCGGCCCTGGATGGCAAACGAATACAATTTGGAATCGATATTTTGACAAAACGAATCTGTTACTATCCGTTACTTCTTCTTAACTGTTACTTTGTAACGAATGATTACTATTCGCGCATCTATACTTGCTTTCTCGTTCTCACTTTGACGCAATTGCCCACTGACGAGTGCGTCACGAAAAGTTTCTGGGACAAACAGTTTTTTTCAAAGCTGTTTTTTTTTCAAACAGTTTTTTTCAAACAGTTTTTTTCAAAAGAGTTTCTGAGACAAACAGCTTTTCTCAAAGCTGCTCAAAAGAGTTAATGAGACAAAAAGCTTTTCTCAAAGCTACTCTAAGAGTTATAACATAGGGTTTCTTGAAGCCTAACGCGTAAACAGTTTTTTTCAAAGCTATTCTGAAAAAGTTTTGCTGATTAAGTCAACAGTCACCCGTGTCAAATGTGAACAGCTGTAGCCGTGGATTGAACCCGCTACCAACAATCTGTCACTCATGCGCGATAAGTCTAATCAATTATATATTTGTACTTACCCGATGAGATGTCCAAGTGGATATACAGTGTCTGCCTCTAGAACATTAAACCCACTTGGTTTGACCATGACTCTTATGACCAGTGTAAGAAAAACAGTTTGATCATCAATCAATGAAAGGTTGACTTGTGCTTTCAGTTAAAAGACATTCATCAACTACTGATAACTTCGATTGCAAAAAAGCCGCTGAGTAATCACTTAAGTCAACAAAGACAGCATTGCGGATCAACATCATGTCCAAACCTTGCATTAAGGAAAATTCCTTAAGATAATTTGCATGGTGCGGTCACCACGCCTCGCGGTAATGCAGTAGGCTTGTAGTCTGTAGTGACTTTATCGCGAGACTGACAACTGAGGAAAGCTGAGATTTTGTAGTAATATTTAGTGTCTCATCTTATATCTACTATGCAACTACAATTGAGTCTCATCTTAAATAATAGCCACAAGTTCAGATTCTTGAATCGATGAACATGCTTGATTAAAAGCAGATTCTAATTTTTTTTAATAGATTTTTTAATAGACGTTGGCGGATTACGCTAAAAATCAGTCTATTAATAAATGCGTCCCGTACCATTTCTTTACGATATTTCTTGGCGCTCACTGAGCAAAAATTGCAATCTTTGCTAAGTCGTCGAAGACGCTGTAAAAATTCATGTATTCTTTGACCTGGTTGCTGTCTTGCAGCAGCAAGCAAATGGCGAGCAAATACCTTATTGGGGTTTTTAACAAACAAATAGCGCTTCTAAGCTTGCTACGGCATCATCTTACATTTTACACTCGTCGATATAGTCGTACACGTCAAATGAGACATAGTTAGTGAGTACTTTCAACTTATCGATGACCTCGTTCTACTCAGTAAAAGTAGAAAGACAGTTTTCGAATGTCTTTTTCCAATGCTTCCATTCTTTTGAAGCTGTAGAACTATTCGGATCTAAACTAAATCTTTCTGGCTGCATTGGCTTCTACATTATTTATTAGTTTGTTAAATTAATGTCATGATAAACCTTTAACAGTTATTTGATTAGGCTTTAACAAACTATTAAACGAGATTTGAAAATACGCACGTAATAGATAACTAATGACAAACATAACTCGAATCAATTTAGGAACTAAACAACAGACATACTATGTGAACTGTGCGCTGCGGAAGCGACCATGATTCTAACAAGCAGTACGGTACTGTTTCAAGACTGCAATGTAGGCAACAGCAATTACAACTACAACGCGCGGCACAATATCAGTTAGTGCAGAAGGACTTATTACAAAAAGGTCCAAGCACGATAACAACAGATCAGTTACACAACAGGTTCGAATACAATTCAATACAGATTAGTACTGCTACAGTGCATAACACAAGAAATTTCATGACATAAAGCATTCAACACATCCAAAACCAACTTATGGGGGGCCGTTCGTAAACACTGATTTGTGCGACGATTTTTTGTTTATTTAAATATTTAATCACTTTAAACAAATGATCAAAGATAAATAAACAAAAATAAATATACAAAAACAAATAATCAAACTGTTTTGTTTATTTATTAAATAGTCACTTTATAATAAATAGTCAAAAAAGTTTGTCTATTTATTTTTGACTGTTTATATTTGTCTTTTTATTTTTGTGCAATCATTTTCTATCTATGTTATAAATTTTCAAAAATAAACAGGCAAAAAAAGTTACGCACAAAACAGTGAAAAATAAATAAACAACAAATGTTGACTATTTATTTCACGTCCATAAAATGAAGCATGGTGGATGCTGATTGGATAAAAAATTCTTTAGTCATTTTCTTTGCCCGGGAATGCTGGTAGTGTGGAATGGAGTCTGTCTTTGGTAAAATGGTAGGCAAGCCGGGCTGTTCTTCAGCTGTTAGTGGGCTTAGTTGCGCGTCTCATCATTAACAATACGAAATAGGGGAGTCAGTATTGTCATTGACAATTGTAAGACAGTTGAAGAAAGAAAGAGGAGCAACCGAAGCAAAAACGTTTCAGAGTTTTCTCATGAATCAAAGTAGTATAACTGTACTGCTAAATAAGACTGGAGTTGTTTAACCAGTTAACAGCTTATGCAGCAGTGCAGTTATACTACTTTGATTCATGAGAAAACTCTGAAACGTTTTTGCTTCGGTTGCTCCTCTTTCTTTCTTCAACTGTCTTACAATTGTCAATGACGATGCTGACTTCCCTATTTCGTATTGTTAATGATGAAACGCGCAACTAAACCCACTAACAGCTGAAGAACAGCCCGGCTTGTCTACCTTTTTACCAGATACAGACTCCATTCCACACTACCAGCATTCCCGGGCAAAGAAAATGACTAAAGAATTTTTTATCCAATCAGCATCCACCATGCTTCATTTTATGGACGTGAAATAAATAGTCAACATTTGTTGTTTATTTATTTTTCACTGTTTTGTGCGTAATTTTTTTTGCCTGTTTATTTTTGAAAATTTATAACATCGATAGAAAATGATAGCACAAAAATAAAAAGACAAATATAAACAGTCAAAAACAAATAGACAAACTTTTTTGACTATTTATTATAAAGTGACTATTTAATAAATAAACAAAACAGTTTGATTATTTGTTTTTGTATATTTATTTTTGTTTATTTATCTTTGATCATTTGTTTAAAGTGATTAAATATTTAAATAAACAAAAAATCGTCGCACAAATCAGTGTTTACAAACGGTGCCCCATACCAACTACTTTGACAATAGCAATTCTAAACTACACCTATACATATATAATTCAAAATGTCACTGTCAATACAGTAAAAACCTTAAGCTTGAAAACGAAGAAGATTTTGCTGAAAATATAGCTAAGGCCACTGAGAAAGCTTATGGATTTAGTTGTTATTTTGGTCAATACGATTGGCATATTTTTTTGTTGAATTTTTTCGGTAGTAATTTTTTCGGCAGTGACTATTTCTATGGGCCCGTTCACATAAGCTCTTTGTTTTTTTATTATCCCTCGCGCTCTTCCCAATTCTACAAGAACATAATGAAGCAAAAAATGAACGAAACAGACAAATGTTACGGCCTGTAAAAATAACCACTTCCAATTCTTTAGGCTCTTTGGGTTTGGAACTGGGGTTCGCATTTGGGATTCAGGTTTGGATTCGAAAAGTTTTTATAATTTTGCTTCATCATCTGATCACAAGCCTACTTGGCATAACAGGGCAAAATGACATTTAGGCCTATTTTGCTACATGCGGTAAAACAGCCAATGCCTTAAAAGAATCAACTATCATTGCTTACATGAAAATATTGTTCGCCACAAGTGTAGAATTTATAACTTCAAATCTCTTGAATCATACTAACCTACTATTGCCATTTGCCACACCCAGTGACTAGGTTTCCAATTTGCTCATTTGCATAATCGTATCTAGGCTAATAGCCTTAGAACTGGAGGGTAAGATTAAAGAAACCAATTAATCAACTGTATTAGTACTCTAGTTGTTTATAAAAATGATATTAAAACTGTCTAGGTTAAGTCCTACAGTCTCATGCTATGACCATGTTTTGCTGACTATGGTACCGATAACTCTTACCAGTATACAGTATTTGAAGCTTGTTTGAATTAAACTGCAACTTACATCAGGCAGATATATCACAAGCACAAGGACTGCTAGTGAGTTATTATTAGGAGTTAGGGTCTTACGCAGAGCTGCCCTGTCTCTGGTCTACTCGACTGTCGAGTACTGCGCACCAGTCTGGTGCTGCAGCGTGCACATACGGCTAATCGACAATGTAATAAATGACGCCTTGCGCATTGTCACTGGGTGCCTGCGTCCCACTCCATCGGTCTACCTTCCGGTTCTTTCAGGCATCCAGCCAGCTGAGCTTTGCCGCCAGGGAGCGACACTCTCCCTAGCCAACCGCAGCTCCCTGGACCCTGACCACATTTTGCATGGCCAGTTTCATGAGTCACAGGACCTATGTAGGGAGAGATTGAAATCTAAACGCTCATTTGTACCTGCTGCTCGGAAATTACTAGACAGTCTTTCTGAGATGGACGTCCGTGCAGCCGAGTGGACGAACACGAAATGGGACATGGAGTACTCTGCCAACGCATTGTCACTCCACGCTTTCATTCCCAAGGCTAGCTCCAGACCCTTGGGTATGGGTCTGCCCAGGGCAGCCTGGGTCAAGCTCAACCGTCTGCGCTCTGGTGTTGGACGTTTCTGTTCGTCCATGCACAAATGGGGTCTTGCTCCTCTAGCGAATTGTGAGTGTGGTGCCAGTAAACAAACCGCAGATCACATCATCTCACAGTGTCCCATGCATCAAGCACTCCGAGGTATGTTTGGTCTAATGGTTTTGGTTGATGAACAAGATGCTGGCTGAAGTCCCTTACAGTCAGCATCTGACCCAAGCAGTTTGGTGGCCAGGGTGGTAAAAGGATAAACCCTCGGCCTTGGTCCTTTCATCTGTCTTGGAAGAGATGCCCCGCCAAACGACGACGACGACGACGAAGGGTTAGGGCCCAACCCCGAATCCTACCCCTAACTCCAGCTTAATTTCAACAAGCCCCATATATTTTTGGCAATATCTATTTTGCCGATAGCACCAAAACACTGATTGGGCAAAAAATTTAAGTTTTGAGTTAACTGGTGTGTATACAGCATACGCATGGCTGTTGATTGGTTTGCTTCCATTTCCACACCCGGTTTTAAAAAAATTAGCCAGTATCTTGCCGCTAACAATACTTCCAATATATTTGATGTTGGTCTAGTTTCAATAAAAAGGCTTACCAGTTTTACACTTTCTTCATTAGTCTTTAGCCCAAAAACACCACGTGTACTGCCATGCAAGATTTCAATTTCATCCTCTCACTTTCTAAGCCTAGCAGAATCAGCCTAGCAGACTAACAAAACCAGTGGCAATTGCCAAACTTCAGCAATACCCATTCGCGATGTTTCAACCAGGCAATAAGACTACATGACGTCACAAGGTGTTCATTTTTCAAAGTGAACACCTTGAATGACGAAGACCCGTGAATTAGGATGCTGCTGATCGTTTTTTTCTTTTTTCAGTTTTTTGAATTGTTTATCATAGTGTAGATGTTCATCTGGGTTTGATGAACACCCTGGTTGACGTGAGCTTAAAAAAACAATTTTTATGGTAATTGCAAAAAATTGCAACTATTAAATTATTTCAAAGAGGAAAATAGTCAAACCATAGACCTGGAATAATCGAGTGCATATTCATTTCATTATGCAAGATTTTATTAACAGCTCAGATGGCCGAGTGGTATGGAGCGTCTGTCTCTTGAGCTGTAGACTCGACTTTGATTCCAAGTCGGGTCAAACCAATGACTTTAACATTGGTATTCACAGCTTCCCTGCTTGACGCTCAGCATTGAAGGAACAGTGTGGAAAACAAGCCGGCAAGTTCACTTGTTGTGACGTTGGGAAAGGCACTTAGCGGGATTCCCCCATCTTGGTGTGGTAGACAGATAACCGGCAACTCCTAAGCGAGCTCGTATAGCGCATTGATCGCTTTCTCGTGATAGGAGGATAAATATGCAACTAACTAACTAACTAACACACGAAAAATCAAAAATTAACTTTCAGCTACAACAAATCCAAAACTTAAGTCTCTTCAGTGGTGCTACGAGCTTCAAATCCATGAAGTACATCCATCAACCTACAATGCATTCTTCCAGATAACCTTTATTCTACATAATACCTATAAAGGTTAATTTGCGTTTCTTGTTTCTCGATTTCCTTGGGAGACATGATGTTAATGGTCCTGCATGGCAATGACGGTGTGCATACACACAACAGAGGTAGCAAAGACATATTAGGTGCTACTACACACTACACCCCCGTGATGACTATAAAGTATGGGACTGCTCTCAAGTCTAAGACTGACTATAAGCTTGATCTGATGACTAAGACTGACTATGAGTCTAAAGTCTAGGACTGACTATAAGCTTGATGTGATGGCCTATGGTCAAACTTAGAAAATGAAATTACTCCGCGGGGAAATAGCAACTTCACGCCATGAAAACCCTTTTGACCTATAGCTAATCTCCCAACCAGTTTCTGTATTTTAACTAACCCGTTTTTGCAGCTGCAGACGCGTTTCGATCTTATTAGGTCTCATCAGTGCAGCATAGCATCCCCCACCCCCTAAATAAAACTCAGAATAATCGCTAAATCTCCAGCTTTACACCTCTGTAAAACAATAAATCTCAAAGCTAACCTTCTCCTTGACATACTCAAGGCTTAAAAGAAATTTTGAATACGGGTAAAAAACAGACAGAATTGTTGCCAATTGTTAGTACATAGAGGTATTGTGATTACATAAGATGTCTTCTATTTTTATGGATCCTCAATAAATATATTCCGTCTTAATGTAAAAACCGGATGGTCCTAACAAGCAGTGAAAAAATCAACATATACGCTTGAATTTACGACGTCTGCGAGATGAAGTGATTGTTGTTCAATTATGACGTAATCTTTTTGTGGATAGGCATGTGGACCAAGGACAGGCACTTGCAAAGCCAGCCATCGTCATAGGCGCTTACACTATGCTTTCTCCAAATTGGATGTCATTTCTTC
>OZ023249.1:755820-812096 GCA_964006365.1 Trididemnum miniatum
TTTCAATCGGTATAATGCATATATTAATTAGCATTAAATTTTCGACTTCAAGCAGAAAGGTAGCAAGCTAACTGTCAATAAACACTAACGCACCAGTTATTAATTTCACTATGCTTAATGAGGCACTGCGGACTAACTGGGCTTCTAAAATTAGCAAAAATAGCAGTTACGAATTTTGTCATCTTCATCCTTCATTACAAAGTCGTTCAAAAGATATTCATCTAAAAGTATGACAGTTTGTGGACTTTTTTGTATGAGAAACCTGGACTGAAAAATTGCATTCCAGTAGGAAACTGCATTTTCAACTTTTATCTCCAACCTGCATTTTTAAAGATTTTCTGACTTGCCATGTAGCAGCAATTAGTGGTGAGCTAACGTTATTTCATGAGAGTTTTCAGCCAAACGTTTTCAATGCAAAGTTGCCACACAAAAAGTCCCGGGATTTGACGTATTGGTAAAGTTGAATATTTCCTGAACGGCTCTCGTTCACGAAAATACAGTCAAAATTTTTACTTGCTAATTTTTTTCAAATTTGGAGCAATCGTAACGAAATTTTTGGAACATTTGACAAGAAATAGCAAAGCCAGAACTATAATGAACGTTATACTGTATTTATGAACATAAATAAGCTCAGCTGAGACTTTCTGAAAATATTTAAAACGTTGTCAGTTTAGGAATAAGTTAGCCTGAAGTTTTGGCATATGCGGAATCAGTCGTAGTATAGGTAACAGCAAAATATTTTATTTATTTTATCGATTTCGCTATGAAAGCATCTTTACAATCTTATTCAAATAGAATCATTTTGAATTTCATTCTGTTTTGAATATGAACAAACAAACTTGATTCTTCGGAATACAATAAATATGGGACGAAAATAGCTTAAGGAGGAAAAATAAAGCCGCTGTAAATCTCAAAACTGGACGTTTCGACAACATAAATTCAGCTGTCATCATCAGCAGTGTATGCAAGGCAGTACAAAACTGTAAGAACTAGAATTTACAATTCTAACTACAAGTAATAGCATAACCCAGGCAACGGGTCAAAATAAGTATTATAATTATAACGTCATAGACCAAAAGCTAATAAAAGACTGACGGAGTTAAATTAACAATTAAATAAGTAAAGAGGAGCGGATTTGGAGTCAACGTTAAGCAATGGCTCCAATTTTTGAATAAAAAGGGACTAGCTATATATCTAGCTATATAGGACAGACTAGACGTAATCTTATTAACAGACTTAAGGAGCATTCCAGTTCGGATAAATCCGAGGTGTGCCGACATTTAATGGACAATCCTGACCATAAAGTGGACTTTGCCAAACCGAACATTCTTAGTAGCTCTGGTGATTCTGCACGCTTGTTAATTCTTGAGTCCCTTTTTATTCAAAAATATGAGCCATTGCTTAACGTTGACTCCAAATCCGCTCCTCTTTACTTATTTAATTGTTAATTTAACTCCGTCAGTCTTTTTATTAGCTTTTGGTTTATGACGTTATAATTATAATACTTATTTTGACCCGTTGCCTGGGTTATGCTATTACTTGTAGTTAGAATTGTAAATTCTAGTTCTTACAGTTTTGTACTGCCTTGCATACACTGCTGATGATGACAGCTGAATTTATGTTGTCGAAACGTCCAGTTTTGAGATTTACAGCGGCTTTATTTTTCCTCCTTAAACTTGATTCTACTATAACAAAAGTCTCGTCAGCCTTGCTACGCACAGCCAATCTAGCAATCCAGGCCAAACTCATTCCAGACTGTAAAGACTCTTTTTTGCATTGCTTTACCTGGACATCTCGACTTCATCTCTTTTCTTGGTTGTGCCCTATTTTTAGCAGGCGACTGGCCCCAAACAACGATACCCAATGAAAGAGCCAATAACTACTAACCCCAAACTAAGTTACCGGTAGCCTAACTAGCCCACATCACTAGAAGCCCCCATGGCAACCCACTCAGCTACCGGTAACTTAGTTTGGAGTTAGTAGTTATTGGCTCTTTCATTGGGTATCGTTGTTTGGGGCCAGTCGCCTGCTAAAAATAGGGCACAACCAAGAAAAGAGATGAAGTCGAGATGTCCAGGTAAAGCAATGCAAAAAAGAGTCTTTACAGTCTGGAATGAGTTTGGCCTGGATTGCTGGATTGGCTGTGCGTAGCAAGGCTGACGAGACTTTTGTTATAGTAGAATCAAGTTTGTTTGTTCATATTCAAAACAGAATGAAATTCAAAATGATTCTATTTGAATAAGATTGTGAAGATGCTTTCATAGCGAAATCGATAAAATAAATAAAATATTTTGCTGTTACCTATACTACGACTGATTCCGCATATGCCAAAACTTCAGGCTAATTTATTCTTAGATAATTCTATGCGGAATCGTTGTAAAGTAACCTTCATCTTGTTGGAGATTCGCTTGTCCACCAAGGCGTACCAAGTTGTTAGTTTAGCATAGAAATAAAATTATTAAGGCGCAATTGTGACGTAACAGTAGCCAAAAATTATGCATTTACGATGAACTAAATAAAAATGTTCAGAAAAGTTTGGGCTTTGCTATTTCTTGTCAAACTTTTTAATTATTTTAACACTTACTACACTCTGCCTGCGGTGTCCCTTTTAAAATAAATAACTTCTAACACACTTACTTCGTTTACAGCTAGATAGCATTTCCAACTCTCGTTAAATGCAGCTGGAATGCATAACAGTGGAGAGCTTCCTTGACCTACAAAAGAAGTAATGTGCTTTATGCAGATACAAACAATACTGTATATAATAATAAAAACATTGTAGTTTTCAAAACACCGACCGACACAGCTGCTCAATAGCTGTTCATAGCGGATATAACGGATGGCCTTCAAAAAAAAAAAAGGACCACTTTTCAAATTGTTTTAACCTCTACAACCATTTTCGCAAGAATAAAAAAATTTGGTATAATATTTTCTGATCAACAAAAGTATATAATAGGCTGTAGTAAAAATTTGGTTCATTTTAGACAAAAACTGTTTCCAGAAAAAAAAAATTTATATATATATAAATACACAACTGGAGCTTGTCAAGTTTTCTTGCAAAAAGTGCTCAATGGCTACAAAGGCCAGAGCTGTTACTTAACTTAATTAACTGCAAACTCACAGCATACACTAGCCACTACACTGTGTTTCACGTAAAAGAACGATCATCAGGTGGTAACTGTAACTGCAGAAACTGTCACTGTACTAAGATGGTAACAGGTAACTGCTTTCATTTTCTTCTCCTCCTCAATTCAAGAAAAAGATAAATCGTAAGTTTTACTAATTTTGCTAAAAACTTTTTATGTTTTAACTTTTTTCCAGCCACCTGATGATCGTTCTTTTACGTGAAACACAGTGTAGTGGCTAGTGTATGCTGTGAGTTTGCAGTTAATTAAATTAAGTAACAGCTCTGGCTTTTGTAGCCATTGAGCACTTTTTGCAAGAAAACTTGACAAGCTCCAGTTGTGCTTTTGCTCCAGAAAATTTTTTTGTTGAGCACTTTCGTCAGTTGTCTTCTCCCCTCCAAACTAGTGCAGCTACCAATAATGGAAAAAGTTAACTTTAATTATTCTCTCAAAAATATCCCAATACCAAGCAACAACCTCTACCTCAAAACCTTGATCGACAAAATATCCAGCTTAATCAGGCGAATGCGGTGGAAAGCATATTTTTTCGATAACCCAGACCAACGAAAAGAAAGCAACAGCAACCATTTTGGATTTCATTTTGAATATTCTCCGCCTCAAAGTGCTGCTTTGACCCCCTTCGAAAACGACATGTACGAATTAATTCGCAACGTTTCGTTCAAACGTTGCACTAGTAGTTTTCAAACGCAACTTGCTAATGACATTAAAAACGTTAAACGTTCAGAGGATCTCCTTATTGCCGCTGATAAAACCACCAATTTATATATGGTGACGCCTCAGCAACACGATAAACTTTTAACAGAAAGCATCACAAAAACCTACAAAATATCAGAGAAGGATGCTGTTCTTCAAGTAAACCGAGAAGCTAAAGATATTGCTAAGTCTTAGAAACTGGATGATCGTATTGAAGGGTACGCTGAGAAAAGCGCTTTTATTACTCTAAAAGATCACAAAGATGGTTTTCAAAGCAATCCGAAATGTAGACTGATAAACCCTGCAAAGTCGGAAATCGGAAAAATTAATAAAAAAATCCTCGATAACATAAATTCTGAACTTCGCAAAAAAACTGAGTTAATCCAATGGAGAAACACTTCAGAGGTAATTAATTGGTTCAAGGAAATTGACAACAAAGGCAAGCATTGTTTTTAAAATTTGATATAGTTGATTTTTATCCATCTATTACTAAGGAACTACTGCTTAATGCTCTCAAGTTTGCGAAGTGCTTTATTGATATTCCACCTGAATACGAAGATATTATAATGCATTGTCGTAAATCGTTTTTGTTCGATAAGAAAGATGTGTGGGCAAAACAGCACGATTCTGATTTTGACGTAACAATGGGTAGTTTTGACGGAGCGGAGATTTGCGAGTTAGTCAGACTGTATCTGCTACAAAAAAGAATGTGGATCAAGCTCCATCGGCTTATATAGAGATGACGGGCTAGCTTGCTACAAGAAAACCTCAGGCCCGCAAACAGAACGAATGAGAAAAAGAATTACAAAAATCTTTAAGGATAATGGGTTAAACATTACAATTGAAGCCAACTTGACACAAACCGATTTTCTAGATGTGACCTTGGACCTTACACAGAATAAACATTTTCCCTACCGCAAACCAAATAGTGATCTTTTATATATAAACCGACAATCCAATCATCCACCTTCTATTCTTAAACAATTACCACAAATGATACAGGCAAGACTTTCTAACCTATCAATTGATGAGGGCAAGTTCACTAGCGCGAAATTTTCCTACGAAGAAGCGCTAAAACAAGCGGTTTCAGCAATTCACTCTCTTTCTCTCCTCCATCCAATTCTCCTACACAGAAGCGAAAAAGATCCAGAAATATAATTTGGTTTAACCCCCCTTTCAGTATGCACGTGTCCACAAACATTGGAAAAAAATTTTTGAAACTGGTTTGCAAGCATTTTCCTCCTGCACATCGGTACCACAAAATTTTCAATAAAAACAACCTTAAAATCAGTTACTCCTGCATGCCCAATATGAAAGCTGTAATCAATCAACAAAATAAAAAGCTCCTTTCCATCAATTCCTCTCCCATCAGAAATAGCACGTCATCACAACCAAAAAGCCTGACTCGAAATAACAATCCCGCTGAAAAAAGTTGCAATTGTCGTCAAAAAGAAACTTGCCCTTTGAATGGTAAATGTTTGCAAAAACGTGTAGTGTATAAAGCAACGGTACGCACTAACCTCCTGTCAAAATCTTACATCGGAAGCTGCGAAACTACTTTTAAAACTAGATATAACAACCACAAGCAATCTTTCAAAAAACGTCACCCATCGCCACGACACAGCTCTTTCACTATTTATCTGGAAACTCAAAGAATCAAATACAGATTTCAATTTAACCTGGAAAATAGTCGCATCAGTTTCAAAAAGTTTTTGTAAAGGAAGAACTTGCTGTTTATGTCTCACAGAAAAAGCTGTTATAATTAAAGAGGATCCCGCCAACATACTCAACACCAGAGGAGAAATTCATAATAAATGCCGCCATCCAAACAAGTTCAAACTAAGAAGAATCCACTAACGTTTTTTGCTGTTTGTTGTTTTTGCCAATTGTTAACTATTGTTTTTTTGATTTTTTTAACTTCGTGATGCATTTTTTATTTTTTTTCATTTTTGCTTTAATTTTATCCGCCAGCATTTATGTTGATTTCGCTTCCAACCCATTTCTTTCTGGTGCACTTACTAATCATATGACGCACTTTATGACATTATCGCATGTCAATAATCCTCTTATTTTCATAACAATCACCTTTTCTTCCTTCAAAAACTTTTCATAACAAACCCCAGATGAGCGCTATCCGGATAAAAAAGTAACTGCTTTTATTTTCTCCTCCTCCTCAATTCAAGAAAAAGATAAATCGTAAGTTTTACTAATTTTGCTAAAATTTTTTTATGTTTTAACTTTTTGCCAGCCACCTGATGATCGTTCTTTTACGTGAAACACAGTGTAGTGGCTAGTGCATGCTGTGAGTTTGCAGTTAATTAAATTAAGTATATATATAAATATATATATATAAATATACATAAAAATTAATATATATATTTAATATATTAATTTATATATATATAAAGGCCATCAGTTGTTATCGTTACCATCTGATACTTTTCTATCTAGTACTATTCATCCATTTCTTTGTCTTTTTTCACTATATTTTTGTATCTTTTGCTCAGCTTTTATTAGCTATATTCACCTGACGAGCTCTACAGTAATGAGAGCGAAACCGGTCGTGGATTGCTATTTCTATCCGCAGCTATATTATTTTATAATGTTTTCTTCGTTTTTCTTGAGATTAATCTAGCTAACTCCATTTGCTTGTTCTTTTTCTCTTATGCAACTGCTATCCTTCTTTTCAATGTATTGAATGCCCAAACGCCAGATTGAGTAATTTTGTTGTGTGGTTTTCGATATGGTCCTCCCTGATTGTTATCACTGATGAGGGACGTAATCCCGAAACAGGATGGCTCAGGTCTTATCTTGTATGATAATGTCCACTCTCAAGGGTTTGAGCACTCTTGGGAACTCTCAAGGGATGGCTCAGGACTTATCTTGTATATATGAATCGCAAGAAAATAACGCTTGGTAATACTATATTAATTCTAACTATAGTGCTACCGCTAAGCGTGATCCACAACATAAAACCCTAAAAGCACAACAACGCTCGTTCGCCGTGACGGCTTCTTACTGAAATAAAACTTTTTGTTTGTCACTTCGAACAATCCAGTGCAGACTATTTTGTTACCTTGTAATGCCAGCTTAGACTAATATCTTTATCTCGAAAAGCGAAAGAAAAATGAGTTTTCATTGTTCATTAGCAATAACTCGTTTGACAAACAGTGATAAACCGCTTTTGATTAACTACGCAAAATGAAACACAATAAATAGCATCATTTTTTTACACACCGTAAATGTCTAAGTAAACTTTGGGAACTTTCTTCCAATTGATAATGGAAGCCGACTTCGCAGCATAGGAGCCACTTGATTGGAGTGCAAAGTCGCACTGATGAATTCGATGCATTTCTTCGATCAACTAAAAAAGCAATAAATTAGTGAATGCAATATATGTATGTTACGTCATTTACATACAGTATGTACATAGACTAAAAGTATGCCATTGATGGATGGAGGGTATGGGGACCCGGAGAGTCTTCACATTTCTACGAACAAAAACAAACATAGATCTTTCACGATAGAAAAAAAAAAAAATTTGGTGTAAGTAAAGAGTAGTTCAGTACTTTTCGAATGGAAGAGTATGGCAATTGTAGTTTGAAGACCTTTGCTGCATAAGTTATAGCTGGATAGCTGCAAAGCTTTAGTTACGCACTTTAAAAGCAATCAGCAGTGAAGATTGAAAACCTACCACATAGAAAACAAATTTGGATAAGAGAGAATAGCGAAAGACACTTAACGCTAATTTCCTAACAGAAGCTTTGTGTTTGAGTGGTAGACGTGCGCGAGGCTCTGTTGTGGCAACTAACTCCGTCAGGAGGATAAACAAAGAAAAAAGGGGAGAAGCGCTTTACGGCAGCACGCTCACCTTCCAAAAAGCCCTTTGAGCATTTCACTGAAGTGGAAAAGCGCTATACAAAAAACAATATAAAAAAAAATCAATTTCAAACTACGTTATTCATCTGATTGAAAAACAATTCAAGGCTACGACTGGCCAGCCAGCCAGCTGATAATCTCTACATATATGCAAATAAAGTCTACTCTAACTACATTATTGTAGGCTTTTGTATTACCAATACGCGAATTCTGAACATGAAAAGTAAATTTGCCAATTACCATTATACTGTAGGATGACCTTTGCAGCAATTTAATTTCAGGATTCTGTTTGAAATTCAGCACACAATGGCTGAGTTAAGATTCAGACCTGTGCAGTTCAGTATTTTTACTGCGGTTTCAAACACATGACGCAAGGTGTCAAACGATTTTTTGTGACGCTTCAATTAGAATAGATTACGCACGCAGCAGCTAGAAAGAAACAAAGCGAAAGTGACCTTGAGGGAGCACTTTATAAACCAAATGTACTTGATATTTGGTAAGTGCAACCTTTGAAGTACAAACACAGTGCTCTAATTAACTGGCAATATTGCCGCTCAGAAGCAAAATAAAAGAAAGCAATACAGTCACAGATAATTATATTTCAATCTCTTGTTACATTACCTATGACATTTCTTCGGTCTTTGGGAAACATCTCGACAAAAAATATATTATTTTATGCAGAGAGAGTCAGCATGCTCAATCAACTAAAAAAAATACCCATAATTTACAATGCTCAGACCTATACATAAAGTAGCCAAACAATGACTGTGGTGTACTTTTTTATTAAATATATAGTAATGTTATGATTAAGATTCACCTTGTTTTTGTTGTTTGCATGATGGTTCATCTTTAGTGACTGTTGATTTATGTCCATACTTTTGGCCATACTTGTGTATGTCCATACTTATGTCCATACTTTTGGCTCATCTGTTTTTGAAATTCTGTTGTGGTATCATTTCTTCGAGCCTCTTTAAACTTGCCTCTTAACGAATCAAGCCAAACCATCTAAAACAAGATCAAACAATCTTTTATTCTGAACAGACAATAGCAAAATTAAGAACTACTAAACTTTACCTATCTTGCTAGGAAACAGGACAACCAGACAAGACAAACTCGCCGCGTAAAACTTGTCACAAAGCAAACTTGAAGCAGAACAAACTTGACGCGAAAAAAGTGAAAGGCTCACGCTTTCGCACCACATTTTAAAGCGCTTACTATATTGTCCTCCGAAGTCGTACGACGTAACAGCAGAAAAGCTAAAACCGAGAAAACGCGCTTTAAAGTTAAAGACAGCGTTGCCAACTGGTATATTTATATACCAGATTTCACAAACCTGGTATATTTTTTGGACCGTTTGTTAGGTGAAATTATGGTTTGGTATACGTCCTTAAATTTGGTATATTTTTATGCCTTTTGGTAGTGTTTTTTTGCGTTTGGTATATTTCAGAAATTTAATATAACTGATATGTTGAAGATTACTAGAAAGCTCTTTAATTGCCGGAATACCTAATAAATCCTTTCTACGGATTTGAGCGATGCAGTTTTACATAATTAGCAACACTACAAGCGGCGATTTTGTTTTGCACAATGTGCCAAAATTTAACGTCCATATGTATGATATGTAGGCCTTACTTGAGATTTATTTGAAACCGTGAGTTTTGTGCAGTACATCTTTTTGTTACCCGAGAATTGTGGACTGTGAAGTGTTGATTAATTTCAAGTAATGGGGGCTAGTTTATATGAAACTGTGAGTTTTGTGCAGTACATCTTTTTGTTACCCGAGAATTGTGGACTGTGAAGTGTCGATTAATTTCAAGTAATGGGGGCTAGTTCATTTGAAACTGTGAGTTTTGTACAGTACATCTTTTGGTTACCTGAGAATTGTGGACTGTGAAGTGTTGATTAATTTCAATTAAACTGTTGTATTTGTGACTATTGTTTTTTGTTTAGCGTGAGAAACTTTGATTCGGTTCCTTGGTCTATTTAACCTGCATTACTGGTAATGAAAGCTTGATTGTATTTAGCAAATACAACTGATTTATGTTCAGTGTAAAAATACTTCTGTTGGGAGATTGAGCAAGAAATTAATTATGTCATTCAAAAATGTAACACTTACTTTTCATTTTTACAGATAAACTGATGATTTTTTTTCGAAATTTTGGTATATATTTGGTATATTTTTGATAACATATATTGGTATATAATTTGGAACATTTTGGTATATTTTACTCTGCAAAACCTGGCAACCCAGGTTAAAGACAAACCGCGATAGAAGTCCGTGCATTTATGGGACGAAAGCGGGCATCAGTTTTGCAAATATATGGGACGAAAGCGGGCATCAGTTTGCAAAACAGTGTACTACAATACCACATTATTACTTGCATCTAAACTCACAATTTCTACAACAGAGCGTCTATCAATGAAACACGTCTGACCGCTGCAATGCCAACTCAGAACTGTAACAAAATAACATGGTTGTAAAAGGAATTTCAAGATCAATTACATGACATGCAGAGACCTGCAGCCAAACAGCGGTAGCTTAAAATAAATAAACTAAAATAATGCGGAAGATGCAAAAACAAGATTAAAGTTAATTTAAACAATTATGAATTTCGCAACAGTCAGAAGGAAGCTCGATTTACGCAAAGTGCCGAAAACAAACGCAAGAAGACAAATTAAGAAGGTCAGCAAAAGGTTGCGAGAAAGATTATCTAGCTTGGGTGTGCATGGAAGCCTGATCTTGGGTTCAGGTTCGATTCGTACGGTAGCTTCACCGACTTGCTGTAACACACCCCCACGCAATGTACGAACCCGTACATTACAACCTCATATCAGCAAGTCGCGGACTCCCACAAAGAGACACAACTGCTCGAAACAGTATTAACAAAAAACACGTCACAATATTGCATTATTTTCTTAACAGAACCATATTTCAGCATTACAGTACTTTCGTAATGGAAACACATCGCAAGGTTACAGTACGTTCATAACAGAAACACATTACAATATTATAGTACACTGTAAAAAAACTTTACTAACATTTAGCTGGCAGCATTTTTACGCACGTTGCTGTAATATCTTACATGTATTTGCTGCTTAATGCTTTACTACGAAAACCCGCGATTTTACTCACGCCTTTGTTATTTGAATACTGAAGTTTGCAAGTTAACGTTTTACCAAATTCTTACTGCAATTTTACGCGATCATTTTGTTTTCATTTTTACAGCATGAGACTGTTATTCATATAGCCACAAAATGACAGTTATTTGATTACTAATGGTTGACTGTTTTCCCATTACAATTTTAGTTGGCAGCAGTTTTACAGGGTGCTTGTTTCGCAAATTACTACAAATTGCTTGTAAATTAACTTTTGCTCCTTAGTTTTTGCACGCGCACGTACGATCAAGAATATTTTCGAACATATCAATGCTGCCACGACAAACAATCAAACAAGTATGCCCGACGTTGTATCAGAGAAAAATCATAGTGCGTCGAATTCACCGCATAATGGATTAATATCAAAATCGAGCTCAAACGACAAAGAAATGATATGAATTTATTAAGCCAATTAAGACTGGTTCACCTGAAATTGTAATTACACATTTCACAGGTAGGCTACAGTGTACATTACCACAGTACTTATCGTACATAATTAAGACTCCACAGCAAGCAACAAATTTTGGTGCACAGACTATAAGTTCAACAGCATTTCTCAGCAAAAGTACAGCTTTCCACACAGGATTTGTCCAATCCCTAACTTTATGAAACACAAACAAAGGAAAAAAACGAATAAAACGCCATATTTGGCAAGCATTGTTAGCAATTTTCAACGAAGTTTTTTCAAAAACCACACATTTAGAGTTCCTACTCAATTCATCAAAGCTAAACTGAGTGACAGCAGAAACTAAATAACTTACAGAAAACCAGCCATGTTTTAAAAAATATTTGACAAACAGCATCATGTCATATGCGACAACTCCCTAAATAAATCGTGAGCGATGCATGGCGGCAACCCAGAATTGCAAACATGATTGTACAAAAGGCTACTAAATGGTGATGAAAATTTAATTCCTTGAGAATGATCGGTCTGGTTACTATTCGCTTTTACAGCAGTGTGCAAATTAATTGACTCACCACATAAAACTTCATTTTTTCAGTTTATTTTCATTTCAAAGCAACAACAACTATTTTCAATAGGAGATATGGCCACCTCTATTTGTAATCAACTCCATAGCTCGTTTTGGCATTGGTTCTAGGCAATGTTCCCTCTAATTATTTCTTGCGCATGTGCGCTACCAATTTTTTTATGTGCGCACTGTTCAGAAAGCAAAAATTACAATTAAAAAGTACCAAAATTTTATCAAAACCTTATGTGTAATATCGCTTTTCTGTGTAAGTGCGTTAAAAAATACCAAAATCTTATGTGTAATCTTATGTCATAAACTCTAACGTTGATTCTAAGTCTTTCGGGTACTTCATATCAAACATGTAATAACAACAAAAGCAGTAACAAACAGCCTTCAAGAACGACTCTGTTTTAAACACTGCTTCCTCTTCCATAGTTACGAAAAACATTGTAGATCGAACTGGAGATTCGCCTGAAATACAATGAAAAAGGATTTAAAACAAATGTTACAACTGATGCTTTCGATGTGCGATTAGTCAAGAAAAGAGTTTTTATCAAAAAAATGCTATAAAAATATTTTTTTCTCCATTTGCTTGTGCTGCAACGCTGGATGTTTTGCAGGCAAAAGCTACAGGAATAGTAACGCCAACTTACCTTTTACAATAACGAAGGGGTGCTTAGGTACGTCCCTTGATATTTCTTGAATACCTTCAAAGCCCTGCCAAAAATGGATACAGGTAATCACTCTTGCAATTTCTTACTATTCAAAAACTTAATCAGCAATACGAAATATTAAGAAGTTTTATCAGCAATATTGACCTAAAGGAAACCAGCAAAACTTAATAGCATCCCAAAACGCTCATGGATTAAAAACATGTTCTCTCTGGAATAACTCATACACGAAAAAAAAGCAGAACATTTGCTGGCTAAGTACTATCATGGTCATCATAGTCCGGCTACATGCTTTTATAAGTTCAACTTCAAAAATTAACTATAAGAGTCGAATATTTCAAAACTGTAAGGTAGCTGTAACTCAATTCACACTGACTTTTAAAAAAACAACAGGGTTGCACGGTCATTCAAGCAGAGTTATTTCTTGCAGCCTATTAGGACGAACCGTCCAGAGATGAGCAAAATCGAAGTCGGAATCTTGCCCTTTTTTCGGAGTCGAAGTCGGACTCGGGAGTCAAATATTTTGAAAACTTCGGACTTGGAGTCGGAGTGGCAATTGCAGTCTGGCACTGCATGTGCGCTAACTTTACATTGCACAAAAGCAGGCATAACTGTTCGATCATATTTCGGAGTCAAAATCAAAAAAGTGACTACGCTCATCTCTGGAACCGTCCATGGTTGTAGCCGAAAGAAAAAAAATGCAATAAATTCGGCTGGTAGTTAGTCTCAAAATTGTCTCAAGACACTAGCATTTACTGCATACAACTTACACTGAAACAACGATAAAACAGATCCGATTTCTCGTTAAAATAGCAAGCCAGTAGCTTGACTATGCCAATTACTTTCAGGTTTTCATTTTGACTCTGTTTACTCTCTTGAACAATTTCCCCAACCATTCTTGCTACTCTCACATTTGAAGACTGCTCGAGTGTTCTAAAACAAAATATAAGCTCGTCTTGGTTCTTGGGGTTAACTTACTAATTTGGGAAATCTCTGACTCCAATGCAATGCATTTAGCATATAAATAATACTAGCAATGAATTTTAAACTAAGAGTACCGTAACATAGCTTTAAAATAACCAAAATAATAATACTAATAGCTATAAAAATCAATGAATGAATTTAGGCTACCAAAACTCAGCAATACCGGTATTCATAGTTGGGCTCAAATTGTAAAACATTTAAGGTATGCTACGGTGTATAAATCGATAAAAAAGACAAAAATTAAACTTACTTAAAGACTAGCAAAGAGCCTGTAGCAATATTTTCTATCAATTTCTTTTTGATTTCAAAATCCCCAAGTAATACTTCCATATGGCGGAAGAAATGCATTTCATCGAATAAGAACGGCCATTTTTGTTTGATTTCCGCAACCAGTGGCGTATTTAGAATTTACAAAAGGGGGGGGCCAACTTTTGACAAGTTAAAAAGTTGCCATAAAGCTGAATCACTAACTGAGATTTTAGTTGGAGTACAGATGATTTTTTAACGTGAAAGTCAGGATCTGGGATTAATTGTTGTCTGTCGATTGTCTTAGTGCAAAAAATGCGTAAGTCATTTTTTTGTGGTTTGAGAAAAACGCAAAAAACGTGTGATTGAATGTATCTACTCTTGCGTCACAGCAAAATAACAATAGAAAAAAGAATAAATGGTTTCATAGTATACTATGTGTTATTATGATTTAACAATTGTGCTGACTTACGCAATTTAGAAACTGGAGCATAACTCGCGAACGCGTCGACGTATTTTTCCAAAAAGTGTGTCAAGCGTTAGCGCTGACCCTGAGGAACAAGTTGGTGCTAAAAACTCAATTTTGCCAAAAAATGACTTACGCAGTTTTTGCACTAACGTGACGAATTATAATTTATTTGAACGTAAGTGTTCACATTTAAGCATTTTAGGAACTCTCTTTTTCTTTTGTTTTGTATTATCTTATAATAGAGCGGTTCCCAACTATTTTCATAATAGAGCGGTTCCCAACCATTTTCATAATAGAGCGGTTCCCAACCATTTTCATACTCCCGATTATTTTCATATAAAATTTTTGATATGTTCTTGCACCCCTCACAAAATATGCGACTGTAATCAGCCACGCAAACCAAATGTTCGTAATGGCAGGGGCTGAAATGAATTCATGTGTGTTATTGACCTTAAACATTTTCCTGTAATGACTTGGCGTCAAAAACCCAGCAGGTATTCAGCTGGGGGGTCTGGGGTAACACTGTAAGCTCCCCCAGCGGAGCAATCAATTTTAGAGTTTTTAGCTTTTTTAAAAGGGTCGCTAATGCAAGGTATAGAATAGTTAAACCAGTCACTACTCTGTTGCTAAATCAGACGCATTTTGTTTTCAGAGCTTGATTTTAACCAACCACAAAGAGGCTAAGGGTTTTACGCCACTTAGACGTTTGCGAACTACATATTACCAGAGCGTAACAGCGCTAAAAAATTGACACTGAGCAACCGAAAATAAAAGCGCTCTTAATACAAGATAAAAATCTATAAGCCGTTTTGAACCCCCAGGAATGCTTCCTCGCGTCCTCAAGGTGTGCAAGCATCTCCAGTTGGGAAACCCTGTTCTTTATGGTGTGTTGAGATTTTGTGGACGTGCTGAAGCCTTTCATTAAAAATATTTTTCTGTTGCACAATTCTCGCGTGTTTTAAGATTGCAAGCTTTGCAATATCGCCCGTAAGCGTACACATTAAAGCAGTGGTTTTCAAACTTTGTGTTACTACGCCTCCCTCACAAAATATTAATCATGACGCTTTCCTTCACAAAATAATACACCAGCCATATTTTTAAATGATCATGACTAACATTTGCGTCTTTTTTTAGACTAGTCCACGCCTCCCAGTTTGGAAAACGCTCACATGTGTGATGCTTTGCACCGTTGCACGTTTCGTCAAAAATAAGAAAAATAAATGAATGAATGATTTCACTGAAACACGAAAAAAAGGAAGAAAGCTTTGTAAAAATATTTTTGCGCAAACACTGAATTTTGGCTTCTTTTGACTTATGAAACTACGATTTGAAACAATGCATTGAAAGCTTTCTGAAAAATCACTCTGAAATTTGGTTTGCGTACAATCCGTAAGCGACTTTTGGTTGCCCAAGTCCAGGGGTCGGCAACCTGCGCTCTTTGAACCCCCAGTTGTGGCTCCTTTTGGAGGTAAATAAAGGAATCGTTTTCGGAATAACTGAAGTTTTTGGACCTGACGATAGTTTTGCGGCTCCCGCTGGGTTTCGTATTGTAACAAACGGACTATTTGGCTCTTTAAGTGCAAAAGGTTGCCGACCCCTGCCCTAGTCATAACGATGCAACACCCAAATAAAGTGAACGTGACGCAGTAAGTGGAGCGTTGTTTCCACGTCGACCATCGTAAAAGGTGGTGACTGATTCAACTCTCACAATACGCTTTGTTGTTTGAGTCCTTGGATAAGATGCTTCACGATGATTATCTCTGCTTGATGGTTTCTTTACAAGCAACAAATTAAAGCATCAACAAGCAAAATTTAACCAAAAAACTTGGAAACAAATGGCAACACCTTAAACCTAAAATCTGGATTCGTATTGCGCGTAGCGTCTTCGTCGCTTTCTCGTCGATAAGTTTTTTTTTCTACGAAGATAAAAAAAAATATAATAAATTATGTGTAAAATGACAATCAATCTCACAATGAATAACTAAAAAATTGAACAGCTTGCAGAACAATGCATCAGCGATCCTCGTTATCTAAACTAAACCTGTAGGCTCTCAGCTGCTTCGCTTAGAGCAGATTTGATTTGATTTAATGCTGCCAGACCGAACTACATGCTAGAGCACGTCTTGTCTCTCAGCCAGGCCACCACGTTATCATAAACAGACGCAAGAGCACGATCACGTGCCCGTTCTTAACATTGGCAGCACCCCCTAGTTTTAGACTCACGAAATTGTGACGCATTAAATGGCATTCCGAAATTGAGCAACGCTTGTGGTT
This sequence comes from Trididemnum miniatum, assembly GCA_964006365.1. NCBI lineage: Eukaryota > Metazoa > Chordata > Ascidiacea > Aplousobranchia > Didemnidae > Trididemnum > Trididemnum miniatum. The sequence goes on from OZ023249.1 coordinate 772,310, forward strand.
CTTGAGGGCTTACGCTGCGTAGTTGCTACAGCGGCACAGCCGTAGATCAAGGACCAAGGTTAACCTATAAACCTGAAAAGTTGACGAACCAATAGGGAAGGGGGCTTTGAACTCACGAACCCCCCTTGCCTACGCACTTGGTTAATGTATTATTTCTATAGCTAGAACCAACCGTCGAAATTTTACCAAAACGGTCGTATATTTCTTGCATTGGAAAACTAGTTAACTCCAATTTTTTTCTGGTTTTACCCAGTAGGCTACTGGGTCTGACTACTATACATTTTTTCTTGGCCTATTATAATCAATCAATCATTTCATTTCTAAACGCCAATACGCTGAAAAGTAACGATAGCACAAGCACACAAATTTCACACTAAAATTGATGAAGGCTTAGAAAATCGCGCGGGCAACAGAACAGGGAGGCGCTGAAACATGCAAGTCAAGACTGATTTATAAGCATAGTTGCATAGAGTCGTTATAAAATCCATATTTAGATTTAAATTTTGTCACTTTAAGTCAGAGCAACAACAACTTGATTTGCGTTTGGATCTTATCGTCTTTATCCAAAGCTAGCTGAGTTAGCAAGCCTGTTATGCAATAAAAATAGCCATTGACAAGAGGCCGGCCTTGAAATTGAAAAAAACACTAACTTCTACCTTAGGCAAAATAGCCTTTTTAAAGGCGAATTAGCAGCAGTGGGCTTCGCCGTGACAAGCAAAATCAAATAAATGAAATAACTTTATCAAAATAATTATTTTCATTTTAGAAATAAAACAAAACTCAAAACCAATGATAAATTTTTGCTTTGAAATTCGTGCCAGTTCGGATTTGGATGAGGTAAAGGTGCAAAAAAATCACCCTAAGCCGATTTGAATTAAATTTCGGCTCATGTCACGAACGCGTTATCTGTTTATATCCTCGCCCTATTATATTTTGCTCATCTGAGGTAGGACATAGCCTACAAATCGGTATCAAACACTTTTAAATTGCAATAAGTAACGAACAAGGCATAGCAAGCACATTACAGGCGCTTTGTTAATTCTCGCTTTTTCACGATACCCAACGCCGACCGCTTACATCTCTATAGCCTTTTAAAGTTAGTTTACACTAAAAATGTCTGCATTTCATTGTTATTTTCAACCGACCCCCCCTCCCCACTCCCTATGATACTATATTGTAACACAGTTCCACAATAACTTCCTAATATATCTAAGTTACATTTATTTTTGCTCGTTTTTTATCTTTTTTTTGTAAAATTGTTTGGGGGGGGGGCCATCGCCCTTTATCCCCCCCCCCTAAATACGCTAGTGTCCGCAACCATGAGTTTTTTCTTTATGTCGTTTCTGATTGAATTATATGCTTTTTTCATGAGCTCGCCTATCTTATTTTCATCACTAGATGTTTGAAAATATGCAGTCTGGAGGTAATTTTGGTCGACATCAGTCAAAACGTCATCTGATGCTTCAGCACAAGTCGGCAGCGGTTTCCTTGAGCCTCTTCGAATATTATCAGATCTATACATCAACTGAGCTGTCAATGATTCCAGGCCAGATCCAATGACTATTCCATCGATTTCATCTTTAAATGAATCAGGGTATCGGCTAATGATTCCATAAGAAATTTTTTCGATGTTCTTTAACTTTGGGTTGCTACAAACTTTATGTATAGCATCTACCACTATTCTGATCAATTCCAACCTGTGTCTCTTTTCAGGTTTTTTTTGTGCTCACAAGCATCTAACAGAGGTTTAGAAAAAGAAATCCAAGGGATTTCAAAACAAAAATCCCACTCAGCACTCCCAAGTGTATGGCTGCTGGTAGAAGAGTTGCTGCTGCTTGGAGCTACTGCTTCATCAGTACTCGATGAAGAAGAAACAGTATGTTTCTGAAAGATATTCTCTGATGATATCTCAGGTTGAACTTGATTCCATAACTGAATCAGTTTTCTAGCCTGAATGGGCTTTAAAACTGTTACCAAATCTGTTTCTTTCACCAATTTCAAATCATTTTGATCCAAAACGCCGAGGTCGTCGGTGATAAAATCCTTGACTTTCTGGGCTAAGTCCTCTGAAAGCTCTGGAAGGGTAGCAAGAATATCATCCTCCATACAGGTACTTGAAATTTATCACTGTAATCCGCTTAAAATTCTATAAAGCATAAACTATCCGTATTGCACTTTTACCTGAAACAATGTCATTGTCAGTAAGCAACAAGCATACTCAGCTTCGGTTCAACATGATAAGTCTACATGAATACAACTGCGAAAGTAAAGCATAAGCATCAAACTCTGGTCTGACATTAAACGAATCATGTTCACTCTTGCTTGTTAACAGTCCGACTTTAGTCCACTATATCTAAAATACATGGAGACTCGTAATTCTTAGCTTGGACGGAACAGCACAAAGCAGAATTTTGAGGTATCAAACAGGTTTAAAAGCAGCAAAAATAAAGAACGTTCTAGCTAGATCTCAAGAACTTAATTATTTTGAAATGAATTCACACAGAAAAAAAACAAGCAAATTTGTCTTACAGTTAACTTACAAATGCCTATATTTCCAGCGTCACCATGCATTGTCCATGCTACAAAATTAATATAATATAAAGTACTTGAGGCTAATGGCCGAACTAGAACGTAGGTAAAGCTAAGCATCACAGCTCGCATGCTTAGAACTAGAATAGCACTGCTTGCTAAACGGAGTGTTTTAACACCACAACTTCTTCTCTACCAACGCAATCATAACTATACAAAGGATAATAGTCAAGCAAATTATCAATGCATACACACTTAAAATCGTCAGTTGCGTAATGGAAATAGTTAATACAAAAAATGCCCAAATGTGGCATGTAGACGCCTCTGCAAAGTTTTACAACAAGCCATACATCGTCTTGGTACAAAAATACTGCTTTCACTTTTCCCAATTGTAAATCAAACGCATGCTTTTCAATAACAAGTAACTGAGCAGTCTTGTACATGTTCCTTGGTACTCTACTTCCTTGCAGAACATGCAGTCATACTTACTTATTCTCTTTTCTGCAATAGCTTGCATCACTTTCTCAGAGTAAGTTACAACAGTTTCCATAACAGGCTGAATCTTGGATGGGAATAATCCAGTTACATGCAAGTAACCCTGAAACATCTGATGAGCTTTGGCCAAATGTAAGGCTACATTAACAAAGTTTCCACAGTATCTAATAATTCTTTTAAAGTAGGAATGCTTGCTTTCAAATCTAAGCGTCCAAACACATACTAGTGGTCCAAACTGTAAAATCAACCAAGGATAATGGGTCATGAAATGGTGCTTAGGCCGCAGTCGTACCCCAGGAAATTCAGCAGATCTCAAATCCAGATATTCGTCAATATAGTCAGACAAGCAGGATATCTGTGTATAGCTAAGTTTTGGTGCACAGACTAGTTCAACAATAATTCTCAGCAAAAGTACAGCTTTCCACACAGGATTTGTCCAATCCCTAACTTTATGAAACACAAACAAAGGAATAAAACGCCATATTTGGCAAGCATTGCCAGCAATTTTCAACGACGTATTTTTAAAAACCACACATTTAGAGTTCCTACTCAATTCATCAAAGCTAAACTGAGTGATAGCAAAATTTAAATAACTTTCAGAAAACCAGCCATGTTTTAAAAAATATTTGACAAACAGCATCATGTCATATGCGACAACTCCCTCAAATAAATCGTGAGCGATGCATGGTGGCAACCCAGGATTGCAAACATGATAGTACAAAAGGCTATTAAATGGTGATGAAAATTTAATTCCTTGAACATGGGTCTGGTTGTTATTCGCTTTTAAGTTCACGGAAGTATCATATGAATCAGCTGTTCTTAAGGGTCTTGAAATGCGATTGTTTGTGGTGAAGTCATTTTTTTGCGACTCACAATATCTGCAACTATAATCGGCTGAGCTAAAATTGGTTACATAACCACCAAGCCAATTGCTTCCAAGATTATCACCAGCAATTGCAAACAAACTGCCACAAATGCTTTCATGACCATTAACACTAATGCCCTCAGTCTCTAAGACACGCAAATCATCCAAAAGTGGACGAAACAATACTTCCATATTTGCTTGATTGATATGCTTTTCTTCACATAAAAGCACAAGCGCATGGAGTTTACTCGTGACCTCAAGTGAGGATGCAAGTTTCCGAGAACATAATATACTGCCAGTAACTTATGTACTGTCCTAGCAGACCCAAGAGGGTTTACCACCTCAAAAGCATCCTGGTACAGGATAAGTTGTATCGAATGCTCTTTAGAACTGAATAGTCGATGAGCTTTAAATACTATACCATCCTTGTAATCATGCACATGTGAAGAATGATTGGGCCCAGTTGTTTGAGAACTGAAAAGCTGTGCCATTACTTCAGCATGTGAAAGAAACAATTTCAAAGATTGCAAAATTGGAACATATTGAAAACACACATTCTTGCGACTCTCATTTAAATCATGTGATAACTGGTAAGAAACTGGTTTCACATAAGGTAGCATTCTTTCAAATAACTGGATTCGAGAATAATTAGATCTCAACTCTCCATCAGTAAAAAGGTTGCAATTAAATGTTGATGAAATAGTGTCGATTACTTTTGTAGTAATATGATCAGAAACATTTTCTTTATTCAGAATTAAATTTACATTTTGTAAAATCAGATTCTTTTTACTTTCCAACAACTTTCCCAGATCACTTGAAATGCCATCTACAGTTGAAGCAGGAATAAGATGCTTATAGCGTAACGACAGCAAAAAAATTGCAAGTTCATCTAGTGGTGAAGAATTAGCATGTGCAAGTAGGCCTACAGGATTTAAAACACCGTCATCATTTTCATTAAAGAAATTTACATTACTGATACTAGCACCACCACTCACAATTCGGTTTGTGGAATGATCTGGTAGTTTATGACACCTGCTGATATGTGAGGTAAGAGACGATATAATGCAATACGATTTATTACAATTTTCGAAAGGGCAATTTACTGAAAGTCCTTCATAAATATGATTTTTCAAATGTTTCAAAAAGTCACGAAAGTCATCAAATTTCTGTTGACACGCTGTAACTGAACATGTCAAGTCCAACATATGCTCTGCTTGGTTCCAATAAAATGCAAATTAATATCATCAAGCAAATCCAAAAAAAAATTGTCGGCTTGATCATCAAATCATTATTAACATTAGTCCAGCTTGCTAAACCTATTCATTATATACAACACATTGCCAACCAAAACTGGTCATCTGCTTTATAAAAACATAACTCAGTGATTGTAGACTTGAAAACTACAGATACAGGCTACATTACATATATTACATAATAAATACATATGGTCCTATGTATTGCAAAAGATCACAAAAAGTTAATATACCCACGACAGGCTGTTTTGCCCTTGGAAGGGTTCTTCAAGGGGGAAGGTAAAACTTAAAATATTAATATCTATAAAATTAACATGAATTTATAATTTAGTAGATTACTAGTGTAGTGGTTAGGGAAGTCCCTTCTGGTGAGGTAGGTTGCAGGTTCAATACCCAGGCTGGTCAAATCATTGCAAACGGCTCGCCACCGCTTCAACATTCTGTGTAGCCCAGGTGCAAAGTCGCATAGATTGGCTCCACCAACTCGCCACACACTTCGGCAAATTCCAGTGACTATAATGAAGATGTGGTTGTTGATTTTGATATAAACAATATACACTACTATACATATTTTATCAGCTTAATATACCGGTAGCCAACCAGCACCAGTACACTGCCTTATCAAGCTGTTAAGAATCAGAACAAATGGACAAAAGCCATCATGGTTAGCAGATTAGTCCTATACACCAGTATAGGCTACTTGAAAACTATCCAATGTTAATTAACTTTTCATGGTCATTAAAGGCATATGGGCAGGGCCTATGAGAGGGGGGTACATCGAACCCAGGCCGGAATCCTGGGGGGCCCAGCATGTTCAAGAAACGCCGCTCTCACAACAACACAATCATGCAAAAGGTTCCTCCAAAAACAGAAAGATAGGACTCTGTAACAACAAAATAGGTTTTTCCAATTAAAAACCGGATCTATAGATATTTCTTTGTCTTCTAGATCTGTTACTTCAAACTTAATTACTGGTAGAGAGAGAGAGAGTTTATTTTGCCAGAGTACACACGAAAAAAAAAGATAATAATAACAAAGTCTACAATATGAACAAAAACAGTGTAATAAATATCATGTGCACCATGGCAGGGAGCACCGAAAAACCGTATCTGAACTGCATGTGCATATCTGTTTTTTCAGCGTTTTGATCATAATTCCGAGAGTGACAAAATAGCATGGTGTTGTAAATACTGGTACAGTGTTAAATTATTACCGGTAACAAAAGACTTTACATAACAATACCGATACTTGTTTGCTCTACTGTACGAATGAAGTGGATCTCCCATAAATTCTGCCTTGGACTACAGAAAAATGTGATGCTCTGTGCTGCTCGTTATTGATTGAAAAACAGCTACCAGAACTAAAATTCAAGTGCAGTTTATGCAAGTGCAGATTACGGTAGTTAAACTGTTGCGCCAAATTATTTTAATTTGCTGGCTGTCTACTGATAGAAACTCATTTGTAATGTTACATTGTCACCTTGTTTCTGTTATAAAAAACTGTTCCAGTAAAAAATAGACTACCAGTACTCTAGAGTCTAGAAAATGCAGACAATTTAGAAATGTACCGGTACTATATTTAGCAAATTATATTAGCAAATTATTTATGAATTATTTTACCAATACTGAATATTCCAGTGTGATAAATAAAATTTAATAGGCCTATGGTATTTTTTCGAAATGATATATTAAAACTTAATTAAGGTGATGGAGTTTTTATTTTTTGCTGCTTACCGTACCTATTACCGGTACTTGTTTGAGACAATTGATTGACATGTTTAATATGGCCAGATTGATAATTTTGTTCTGATGACTTTGATTGATAGCCTACTCACCCTAAAGTTCTTGAATAGAACATTAATTGGCATCAAACTGGTTACTTCAAATGGACCTGCACTAAACCAGTCGTGTCCAAAAATCCTGATTGTAAAAAGCTTTGGGGGCTTGGTGCCAATATTCGTACCCCCAGGAGAAATCTCTGTCAAAGGCCCTGCTTATGAGCTAAATATGTTCTACCTCTCTGCAAGTCCATCTGCCAATGTTATACCGGGGCATAGCCTATTACCGTTGGCCCAAACAGCCTTCCACGATCTCCCACTCCAACTTTTTCTCTGACCGCATTGTGACAGAAATGCTGTTGCTGCATGCTCTCCATCGCCATAACCCTCTTTCATTGGTTCTTTCAAAGCATGTGATCTATTTTTACATAAGCTGCGCTGTCACATTCAAAACAGCAAAATCCGGTTTTGTCTGTTGGCGGACATGAGGTCGCGGAATAAATACTTTTTTTTCCGTTTTAACATATATTTTGATAGATCTTGTTCCAAACCGGATCCGGAGCGGGCCCGGATATTACTGCTTTTTTCTCGGATCCACATCTTGTTATAAAAACAGGATCCGGATATGAATATTTTGATCCTAACTTTCAAAAAAATATCCATATGATTTCAAACTCAAGTGTTTATTTCACCATAGATAGATCTTTCACCGCCTTTATTTCACCGCAGAAAACCGAATTGATAAATAACTTACCGCATTACGACATAAGCCTGATGTAACTTTAGACAGAGCGTATCGAATACTTAGGTTACCGGTAGGCCTACATATGGATATTGGATAGGTATATTTTGATTTAATCTACAACAACGAAATATTTTTTCCAAAACAATTACATAAGGTTGAATGTAAAAACATGGTGAAAACAAAATTTTACCACTTTTAGATGTAAATTTAAAAACATGTCGACGTTAGTAAAAAAATACCTCTAAATCAGGCGTAAAAACTTATCGATAAAAAAATTTAACGCTGGTTTGTTGTGATTAGAAATACTACAAGTCTACGTAAAAAAATACGTCCAATTTAAAAGTAAAAATAAAACTTTACCAAACTTCAACAGCATGTGGCTGCAATAGTTGAAACTACCCTTTTTGGTAAAGTTTTACGTTCATTTTGCAAGTAAAATTACAACATTTTTTTTACAGTGTACGTTCATAACAGAAATACATTACGATATTGTAGTACGCTCATAACAGAAACACATCACAATTAGATTTACATATAGGAAAAGAGACTCAAGGGAACGTATATGTGAGAGTTGGTAACAATCATTATTCACTAGAGGGCCGAAAGAGAAAACAAAGCTTTGGCCGGAAGAAGCTGCTTTTACCAAAGCTTGTCGTACATTATCATATCTGTCCGGGTAAGTGTCGATAACGCGCGCTACAGTCCATTGTCCTCGTGGCACATTATTGTCAACAATTAGTACAATGTCGTCAATTTCTAAGCTCGCGAGTTTGGTTTGCCACTTTTTTCGAATTTGCAAAGTCTGTAAATATTCCTTGGATCATTTTGTCCAGAATCGATCAGCCATATATTGAATTTGTCTCCAACGTTTTTTGGAATAAGTGTCAGTGTTTGTGAAAACTCCAGGCGATAGGTTAGGTTGGGGACGAATTAATAATAGGTCGTTAGGTGACAGTGGTTGTTCCGCCTCGGCATCGTAAACGATTGGAGTGAGAGGTCTGGAGTTTAATATCGACGCCACTTCCGTCAGAAGGGTTAAAAGCATCTCGTCATTTACAGTTTGTTCTCGTAACATTGCATACAGAATCCTCTTAGGGTCGAATGCACCAACGTTGGTTAACTTAACCACCGGTTAAGTCTTAACCGCGGTTAGTTAACTACTAGCTCTTCGTAAAAGTTAACCGGTATGCACCAACTATTCCTAGGTTGTGGTTAGCTAACCAAAGTTTTGCGCGAAAAATTGCTGAGTCACGATGTAGGTTTTCAACGACATTGAACAGAGGCATGGACTAAATTGCTATTCATTTTTAGATTAGCAGAAGGCGGAAGAAAACTCTTAGTATTGCACAACAAATCTCTTTTTTCTGCTCATAAAAATCTATTTATTCGCAAATCTACGTTCAGCGCTAGTCTAATGTAGCCTGCTAGATATGTGTTTTCATGCAAATCAAACAGACTAGCAGTTTACACTAGGGTTCATAGGGTTGCAAAAAAGCCACAGAAAGAGGAACAGCGTTAGGTTTTTAAAGCAAAACATTTTGGGATATGATATTTTTAACCCTGGCTCTGTACGAAATTTGTGCTACTTGTCTTGATTTAGGCTTTAGTGGGTTCATGATGAGCAAGTTACCTACAGCAGTGTAGAAAACGTTATTTTGGACAGGGGGCTAGCCACTTTACGCCGCCAATTACGCTACGCAAGGTAATGAGTTTCTGTTACATCTACTAACTACCAAATTACCTATAGCCTATCAATTAACTAGTGTCTTTCAAGTGACAGCCTAAGCCACGAGGCTAGGCTAAGGTGGGATGGTGACAATAGGCTACCGTAACCTACCCAAACTCTTACAGTCTGCAAGCTACATAAAAATCTATTTCATTCAAGCATACAAGCGTTTATTGTTAATACAACAGATAATTACCCGCATACCCAGCAGTCTATAACCTAAACAATGTGTTTTTGCATGTCCAGCGCGAGTTAACTACAAGTTAACCCAGGTACCTCGTTGGGTTAACTTTTTGGTTAAATTCAGTAATTTAACCTAGTGGTTAAAGTTGGTGCATACCAAAATCGAGTTAACCTTTGATTTAACCTGTGGTTAAGTTAACCGTGGGTTAACCAACGTTGGTGCATTCGACCCTTAGTGGATTGGATTAGACGCTCCCAAATACCTCCAAAATTGCTTGCAGTGGGAGGATTGAACTTCCACCTTAGATTCTTTTGAAGAAGCTTCTCTCCTACGTGCTCATGATTGAATGACTTCAATGAATACGTAACTCCTTTTCGGCCGCGACCAGATTTGTCCCGTTGTCGCTGTACACGGTGTTTGGAACTCCTCTTCTGCAAATAAAACGTTGAAACGAATTAATAAAAGAATCTGACGTCATAGAGTGCGAAATCTCGAGATGAACTGCTCTCGTGACATGTGAAGATACACTTGTATCTTTTTACAAGACTTCTTCCTTGTTTAACCAAAAGAGGTCCGAAGTAATCAGTGCCGGTACAGTAAAAGGGGGCTTATCGACAGCAAAACGCTCTTTAGGTAAATCAACCATTATCTGTTCAGACGGCTTAGCGTCACGCTTTCTACACTGTAAGCACTTCCCTATTGTCTTTCGTACGATTGTTGATTCTCGTAGTATCCAGAACTGCTGACGAGGCGACGACCACGTATAGCTGGCTCCAGAATGACCGACTTGGCGATGGTGGTCTTTGATCACTAGCGTATACACGTGATGAGCACTCGGAAGTATTATGGGATGTTTGACTCCATAAACTTCTTTGGACTGTTGAATACGTTCTCCGACTCTAAGTAGTCATTCACAAACGAAAGAATTTAGTTTTAACAGAGAAGTACCTCTTTTCAACTTAAGTCCTGAAGTCGAACGTCGATCAAATTCTTCTCGGAAGCTCTCCAGTTGCACGCATCGAATTATTGCCTTTTCTGCTTGTCCAAGCTCGTCTACTAAAATAGACCCAGAGTTAGAGGATTTCCTTAATAGCTTATTTTTTTAACGTAGAATCCACGCAACAACCTTTTTCAACCTATGCCAGCAGGAGAACCGAGAAAAGCATGCATCCATTGAAACTGGGTTTGCCCGAACGACGCTAGTACAAACCGTTTTCAGGGACGCAAATTCATCTGACAAGCTGGGCATAGAACATGGGGGCTTTGGCCAATATTCGTACGATCTCTTTAAAAACTCTGGATCGTCGAGCCATTGAGACGAAGAAACGAAGGTTGCAGCATCTATACCTCGAGTCGCCACGTCCGCTGGATTCTGCTTGGAAGTGACATATTTCCATTGCTCGACTGAGGTATGCTCTTCTATCTTTGTTAATCTATTCGAAACAAAAACCGGAAAGCGTTTATTTGTATTTCTGATCATCTGTAAAACCGCGGTCGAGTCAGACCAATACACAGAATTCCAAGGTGAGATTTCTAACTCGTGCAGTAGCATTTGATCAATTTTAACGGCCAATACAGCGGCCATTAGTTTGAGCCAGGGTATCGAGATCGTTTTGATCGGAGCCAATCTCGACTTGCCAAAAATAAAGCTGCAAGAAACGTTATCATAACAGTCAACAATTCTTGCGTAAGTCACGACTGCGTAAGCCTGAGATGATGCGTCGGCGAAGTGGTGAAAAACTACAGATTGTACTGAAGCTTTGTCGGATTTCGAGAAAAACATAAAACGAGGTATCTTTAGCCGTTGCAACATTTCCAATTCTCGCAGCCAGTCATCCCATAGCTTAGAATGGTCATCGGAAATGCTGTCGTCCCATCCTAGTTTCTGACGAGTAAGATTCTGCAACAAAATTTTTGCTTCTAAAATCACAGGCGTAACAAACCCTAAGGGGTCGAATAACGAAGATACGACTGACAGAACCCCTCTACGAGTTGCTGGTTTCTCTTTAACGAACGTTTCAATCTGAAAATCATCGGTTTTAAAATCCCACTTTACTCCTAACACCCGAAAATGTACTCCTTTATTGAGATCAAGTACAGATGTAGATCTTTCTTCCACGGGAATTTTATCTAGAACTCTTTCATTGTTACTAACACACTTTGTCAATCTAAAGCCGCCATCGGCCAACATTTTTGTCAGTTTTGAATACAGATACAGCGCTTCTTCTTCATCTGCAAGGGACATCAAACAGTCGTCCATGTAGAAGTTTCTTTTGACAGTGTCTTGAACGGCAGGGTTATACAAATCACGATTGTCTTTCGCTGTTTCCAACAAACAGTAATTAACACGGCTAGGGGACGAGGTTGCTCCAAATAGATGGACCTGCACACAGTAGTCTTCTGGTGGGAGTTCCAAGTTACCTCCCGGCCACCATAAAAAACGAAGGTAATTGTGATCTCGTGGGTCCACTCTTACTTGGTGAAACATGGCTTCTATGTCGCCGACCAAAGTTATTTCACCTTTTCGAAATCTTCGCAAAACTCCAATCAGACTATTTAAAAGGTCGGGTCCTTGCAAGAGCTGCTGGTTTAATGATTTTCCTCGGAAACTTGCACTACAATCAAAGACTACTCTAACCTTTTCAGGCTTCTTGGGGTGTAAGACAGCGTGGTGAGGCAAATACCATCGATCCTCGGATAAACCTGTGGATTTCGGATCCGCTTTGTAAGCATATTTCTTGTCGAGATAGCTGTTCATTACTTCCGTATATCTTCGTTTTAAACCATCGTCTTTTTCCAACCTTTTGCGCAAGTTCCAAAGTCTTGCTTCAGCTTGGGATCGGTTGCTGCTAAGAGAAGAAGCGCCGGGTTTCCATGGTAAAGAAAGTTGGTAGTGTCCATCGATAAATTGTTTGCTTTGTTTCATTTTTCTAATTGCCAATCTATCCTCCTTTGAAAATCCTTTTACGTTCTTTGTTTCTACTGGTAGTAAATCTATTTTCCACAGACGGCTAACCTCTTCCTCAAGGATTCGATCTTGCTGCGCAATAAAATTTACTTAATGTTTCTCCCTCGTACTGGAGTTGTCGACGCCTACCAGTGACCATCCCAAAGTCGTCTTCACTGCGAAAGGCTGTCCCTTTTCGCCACGACGCTCTTCTAATGTCCAAAACAGTTCTGGGTTGTCGACACCAATAAGCAAAGAAACGGAAGACGTTAAGTTCGGAAATGGCAATCCTTTTTAATGTGGCCAACGTTTCAGGTCTTCTTTTGTCAAGGATGAATTAGCTTTGATGGGCAAATGCCTAACTGACAACACTTCACGTAATTCGATCAATCCGTCTCCATTCAAGCCAGCAATATGTAAATTTGTCCTCATTCCTTGGTGATTTTCCATCATCTTATTCACTGTCTTAATGACGAACGAAACATCTTCGCCTACTACACCTAGCTGTCGCAATAACTTTTCATTGCAAAGGGTGGTCGTGGAGCCCCGATCTAAGAAGGCATAGGTTTCCACTTTGTTGCTATTACAAAACACCTTCATTGGGACTACATTTAAAAAGACCCGGTTGCTTTGATTTTTAGCATAATAAACGCCAGAAGTAGCCGAGGCAGTAATTGAACCCGAAGCCTTTGAAGATTGAGACTCATTAGTAAATGACTTTGCTGGTTCACGATGCAGCAATTTGTGATGTTTACGATTACATTCTTTAACAGTACAAGCGCTATCCAACCTACAAAAGCTAGCGATGTGTCCCCTTTTGAAACAATTATCGCACAACCGATTTTTTCTTGTAAATGCAATTCTATCATCCATGCTCAAATCGGCGAACTTTTTGCAATTGTGAAGTAAGTGGTTTTGATCGCACAACACACACTTTATATAGGATCGGTTAGATTTAGAATCACCAGCTTCGTTTTTGTCTATGGCAGACTTCGTGAAAAAACTTGATCCGCCTTTTTTATTCCGCTGATTTACAGCAGAGGCAAACGCTGAATTGGCAATTTCAGATTCATTTTTTAAAAACTTGACTAAAGTGTCAAATTTAGGGTCAAGTCCGAGCTTTTCTACTTCTGCAGAGGTTCGCAACCAGCGAGTTTGAATATGATACGGTAACCATTTCACTACCGCAAGAATAGTGCTGAAGTTATCTGACTCTGCGTTATAGTTGAGTTGTCGAAGGGTTACTGCGCACTCTTCAAAAGATGTGCCATTTTACTAAATCCTTTACAATCGTCGCCTTCTATAATTGGTCCTTTCGTAATTTTGTCACAGTAAGATCTTGCAATTACGTTTGGTCTTCCGTAATTATCTTTAAGCAATTCTAGCGCTCTGGAATAACCATCTTCGACGTCAAGTAATAAACAGAACTCTAACTATCGCTTTGCATCATCTTCACAATGTTGCACCAAATATAACAACTTTTTTCTAAAGGTTAAATTAGCAGCGCCAACAGTTTCTTCAAATGTTCGAATAAATTTGGTATATTTACTCGGATCACCGTCGAACTTCAATACTTCCAGTTTAGGCATATCTCTTTCGCTTTGCATTAGGGAGGCGAGTGCACGAAATTGGTAATCGGTTGGGGTTTCGATGCTGTTATTGCGCTCACGTATTGGTATAGACTCAAGCATAACAGGACTCGGTCTATTTGCATTAACGTCTTGCGTTGCTCGCATCTGCGGCAGCCGGGCAAAGGAATCCGTTTGGGCGTGGCTTAAATGTGATTCATTATCCACGTTATCAGGGTTGCGTAATTTGAAAGAAGCTGCAAATTCGGGAGCTCTCGACGCATGATTACGAGCTGAGATGTTAGAAGCCCCTAGCTGTTTATTTAGGGAACCCCTGCTGCGATTCGTGTTTTCTTGATGCCTTTCAATTTCTTTAACGGCATTGGCCCCTCTGGGTGCCTCTATTAGTGGGTTGCGTAGGTGCTGCAAGTCGGCATGTCTAGACCCAAACTATGGCCATCAGATTAAATTTTGTTGAGCTCAAGCGGTATATAACCCCCTCGTTCGAGTTCCTCCTCCATTACCTGGCGTTCTATCGACGCTTCGTCGAGATCTTGCTTAGCTTTTAAGAACGCCTGTCCTGTTTCTGTTTAAAGGCGGCTTCTTCGCGCTCCAAAACTTGTTTACGTTCAGCTTCTTCACGCTCTAATTTTTGTTTACGTTCAGCTTCTTCACGCTCTAATTTATGTTGTTTTTCAAGGCGTAACAATCTTAATCGCGCAACTGCTTGTTTAGCTATAGCCTGGGCCATTATAACGCTTGAAGTGGTAGACCCTGAATCTTTTACAGATCTTAGAGTGCGAGGAACTAACAACACGCTTCGAATATTTTTAACGGGCACATCATGTACTTTAAGCCATTCAGTAGCTACTGCGTCAAATTTTGCCTTTTTAACGTGTTGCTCTTTAAGCGCGGAGGATAAGCTATCATTAGATCCGCTGTGTAGGTTCATCACAAAATATTCCAACTGCGATAAGCGATAATTTAACTTCGTAATTATTCGTGGCAAAGAATCAAGTAATTTTTCGCTTAAATCCATTGTTCGCTTTGCTTCATCGTAATACTTATCGATTTCTGAAACGATTCTTTCATATCTTTCACAATCCGTTTCAGTTGCCATTTTCCTCTTTTAAACAAATACAAGAACGCATTTACCTCTATTGGCTTCTCATCAGCAGAATTGAAGTAAAAGTCGAAAACTTTGTAGATGCTGCGAGGTCCTAATCCCTCCTGTGTATCCGAAAACGCGCAATTTTCTTGTTTTCTTGGCGGTTTTCTATTAACAATTATAACACATTAACCCTATTTTAACTGGGGGGAGTGTCGATTCGACACAAGGTGTTTTCAAAGTGACACAAAAAAAAAAAAAACGGTTAAACGTAGAGCAGTAAAGTTTCTTGACTTTTCTTAAAATTTGTTTCGGTGTGCATGAATGTTTGAATTAGCACTCCACCTATTTTAGTTTAGCTACAAATGAGCATTTTTGACTGGTACCTCACAATTTTGCGGCATTTCAAACAGATTTTTGATTTTACAGCCAATATTCATGCTGAGAGAGTTAATGAAATAATCTTCGCGTTTCGCAAACGCTAGCTTTGCGTCAAAGAAACTGGTCAAGCGTGTATGCGCGTTATTGCTGTTTCAATGTTTTTGCCTCAAGCGATAAGTGACCTATTAACCCATTTCTTTTTTACCACAATATGGCAATAATGCAATGTTGCTTCTTGAATCTTGACTACATTCACTGGATGTGTTTGAGTTGTTTAGTTCGCTTCTCTTCAAAACAAAATTACTGATTTCGCAACGAAACGATCCGAAGCTTGCAAATTATGTCATTATGTTTTGTTTGGCAATGTGGTGCGCTGCTCGCAATAAGTAAGGTTATAAAAAAAAATCCTCACGCAGATGATTCTCTTTCGAAGGGATGGATTGCTACATCCTCATCTACGTACTCCCACAAAAATAATAACATTACCATTACAGCTGTGATGTAGACTAGCAAAAAGTGCTTGATGAAACGAGAAAATTAATGCTAGACCTTTGAATTATTTTTCTGCATTACTTTTTTTTAGTTCAATCTGTCGTTATAAATTTTCACGCGATATCATACTTTACCGAGTAAAGAACAGAAAATAAAAGCTAAACAGGAAAAACTAATTTTTTTCTAAGTTGTTGCCATTCAATTTGTTGCATTGATAAAAACTCTCACGGAAATCAAAAATTTACCACAAAAAATAAAAAATAAGTGGTAAATAGGATGGGCTGCATGTAATTAATAAGCGAAAGAAAATCAAATCAAATCAAATCTTCATTATACTCGCCGCATTACGCCGAAGCGTGTAACGAGTTGCGGGGCCCATCTCCGCGGCTTAGCGCCTGGGCTACACAGCTCCGAAGAAACGTCGCAACGGTGGCGAGTCGTTGGCGACACTGTGCCGATTTGACCGGCCCGGGAATCGAACCCCAGACCTCCCGTACCGAAAGCGTGCGCTTAGCAACTGAGCTAACGGCCGGTTGAATCGTTATATTTTCAACTTTTCATAGTCTGGCACACAGTTCGTACTTCAATTCTGTACAGTAAAGATATACATTTGAGAGAACAATTATTCAGCAAAAGTGATTTGGAGCAAGTTGTGATGCCGCAATTACTGTTTAGTATAAAAAGCATGAAGGTTTTGTAAAATAATAAATCGACCTAAAACTTTTGAAGTTGAGCAAAATTACTACACAAACCAAAGCAATTCAACCAGCAGGGCAGTGCAGCTTATTGTAAAAAAAGTATTCATATCTACTATAAGCAAAATTAATGAAGCACGTCAAATCTTTAGTGGAGGTTAGGTTTTCTCAAGCTACGCGCAGCTGACAAATTGTATTTTGACGAAATATTTTATTCAATTTATTGGCTATAGGATACGCTGGGTTACTGCACATGGTCCAACCTGAAGTCTTATAATAATCCAGGGTAATCAAATACATTTTGTAAAATCGTGACGAGTTTCAAGTCGAGTTGATTTTTTTTCGAAGCAACTTGATTAAATTTGACTTCAGTGTTCTCACAGATAATTTTTTGCTTTTTGTTATGCAGCTATATCGCAATGTAGAAAAATTACTGTTTACAATATATATACAATGGCTAGTACATATTTTTCTGCGGAGCAAGTGGCAGAAAGCATATTCAGTGTCGAAGAACTTTCCGCAGAAGTTGTTGCTCCTATCCAACTTCCAAGACCAAATTCCACATGCAATGATGAAAATGAAACACCAGTAGCCTACATCAGTTTTCCGAGAGCGAAGATAGTGATGACGAAGCAGGTGGCGTAACCAGTATTCATTCAGCTCTGGATGCAAACAATGATAAACTTTTGACGCCAGCTACAAACCATAAGCGTTACACCGCAGTTCTGCAAAAAGCAAAAACAAAAAAGAAAAGAATCAAGAGATAACCTGGTCGAACATCCAGCAGTGTAGTACCGGACGGCAGCCAAGATCTGACGTGCTCCCAAATAACCCAAGAGTTGTAGGAGTAGCCACTCACGCCGACACTGCAAGAAAAGCATAAAAGCTGTTTTTCTCAAAAGATATGATAAAGATTGTGCTAGAGCGCACCAACAAAAGAATAAGAAAAGTGAGAAGTTTGTGTCCGGTTCACATTTTTGATGACGATCGCTATACGTACTTGGAAGAAAGCAACGAGACTGAATTACTGTCTTTTATTGGACTCGTATACTTACGCGGGGCATGGGGATTGAATATGCACACGGTCGATGAACTATTCAGCGAACGAAGCGTTCCAGATTTTGGAGCAACAATGAGCAAAAATTGCTTTCGTTTCCTGAATACTTGCATCACATTTGACGATGCATCTTCCCGTCAAACACGCTGGAAACGCGATAGATTTGCGGCTTTCCGTACTATCTTCGAAATTTTTAATTCGAATTGTAGTACGCATCTCATTCCTCATGGTTATCTAAGCTTGGATGAAACTTTGTATCCAACAAGAACAAAAGTTTCATTCAAGCAGTACAATCCCAGTAAGCCAGCGAAGTATGGTATATTGTTCAAATCTTTGAATGCCACTCGGTACGCTTACACTTACTGCATTTTGCCGTATTGTGGCAAGCCGATAGCTGACTCCACACCCTATTACGTTGCTGGAATCGAAGAATGTGTGAAATATCTTGTCCAAAAGCTGCAAGGATTTTCAGATCTTCAAGGGCGAAATATTACTTTCGATCGACTCTACACAAGTATACCATTAGCTACGTGGTTGCTTGAACAAAACATAACATGTGTGGGTTCGTTGCAATCCAACCGCAGAGGAATTCCTGATGCAATAAAGCAAACTAACGGACGGGAACCATTCTCTTACAAATATTTTTGGGAAAATGAAAAGGGCAGACTTGTTCTGCATTCATACGTTGTCAAGACAAAAAGTACAGGTTTGCGCAATGTACTGTTACTTTCTACAGTGCAACCAATTTTGGGCGTCAGTAAAAATCCCAAAAAGAAGCCAGCCATTTATGAACTGTATGACTACACGAAAGGCGGCACCGATATCATTGACCAAAGAATGGGTACTTACTCTTGCCACACTAAGTCTCGGCGTTGGACTATGGCAGCATTTTCTTATGTTTTGGATACTTGTCGGGTTAACTTGTCGGGTAAAAAAAACGCTTCCACTGTTTTTGCTCTGAATAAAGGTCAGGACCCGCGAAAGCAAAAGTCATTCAACTTCGTGTTGGATCTCGCTTCTCAATTAATTTTGCCTCAAATCAAGGAGAGACGATTGACAGGTCTACAACTACCCGTGATTCGTAAAATGGAGCTAACCCTGGGATACAAGTTAAGCAACAGTACAGGCATCTCACGATCTGTTAAACACCCACCAAAATCTTCCGTGAGGAAACGATGCGGAGTTTGTTGCTCGGAAGCTTCCGGGCCTGGCCAAAAAAAAGCGAAAAGAGAGCATGACTTTGTCCAAAAGTCAGTGCCAATCATGTGCTAAGCCAGTGTGTTCAAACCACCTCACAAGTCTTTGTTCGACGTACTTGAGTCAAAGCTGAAATACTTTAGACAGGGGTTCCCAAACTGGAAGCCGCGGCGCCCTACGGAGCCGCGAGACTTTGCCAGGGGCGCCGCGAAAGCATGCGAAAGTTATTGCATTTACTGCTTTTCTCGCAAAAAATTGCAGCGCATGTGCGTGGTTACAGTGCTTGTTGTATTCGTTTTACTTGTTACAAAGCCATTGTTTAGTCACTAAACTAAACTTTAGTGTTCTCTCCCTTTGTTTGCTGACTAACGTGGCATTGTTTTACGAATAATAGTTTGCCTAATAACTGCTTCTCATTAATTGACTGTTTGTCACTTCAGTGAATAGTTTTGAAGAGGTTGCTTGGTTATCCAAATGCGTGCTTGTCTAG
Organism: Trididemnum miniatum; assembly: GCA_964006365.1. Lineage (NCBI taxonomy): Eukaryota > Metazoa > Chordata > Ascidiacea > Aplousobranchia > Didemnidae > Trididemnum > Trididemnum miniatum. The sequence goes on from OZ023249.1 coordinate 791,819, forward strand.
ATATGCGATAGTCTACCATGCCTTTGACAAAACCATTTTCTTTTATATCAGCCACACAATTATAGAAAATTAACACATTCCGTAGTGTCAAGCAATTACTAAAGTATTAACACTTTATCGGCTTCGTAATGGACGCATTAGTTACTGATACTTTAGCTTAGAAGAGACAGGTAGAAGATGTAGACAAAGAGAAAAGCGGAAGAAAGAAGACTAGAAAATACAACAGTGATTATCTCAATTTTGGCTTTACAGTTGCAGAAAGGGAAGGTGTTGAACATCCGCAGTGTGTTGTTTGCTGCAAAGTTTTAGCTGCGGATTGTATGCTACCAAGTAAACTAAAACGCCACTTAACCACAGTCCACAAAAAGTTATCTGAAAAACCACGCGAATATTTTGCTCTAAAGTTAAAAGAAATGAATAAGCAGTCAGTCGTATTTTCAAATTTTTTGCACACACCAGCCAAAGCACAGCTTGTCTCTTTCAAAGTTGCATACAGAATCGCGAAATGTAAAAAACCGCATACCATTGCGGAAGAACTCGTGCTTCCTGCTGCTCTTGACTTAGTCTCGACAATGATTGGAGAATCAGCTGCTGAAAAACTAAAACCTGTTCCACTCTCAAACAATACCAATTGTAGGAGAATTGATAAAATTTCGGAAGATATTCATGATCAGCTCGTAGCGAAAATGCGTGGAAATGAGTTCGGCTTACAGATAGACGAGGCAACAACCAGTATCAGTAATAAAGATGCTTATTTGATTTGCTATGTACGCTTTATTGATAACGACGGCAACATCGTCGAAGATTTGCTCTTTTGTAAGCCCATCTTAACAAATTGTAGAGCACAAGAATTGTTTACGATACTGAACAATTTTATTCAGAAAAATAACCTCGAGTGGAAATGCTGCGTTGGTTTATGCACCGATGGTGCACGAGCTATGTCTGGTCATTTGGGCGGGCTGCGAACATTAGTGCAGGACGTTGCCGTTAATGCAAAATGGACCCACTGCATAATACACCGTGAGGCGCTGGCTTCGCAACAGCTCAGTGGTGATCTTAATGGAGTGCTTGAAGTTGTTGTCAAAACTGTGAACTTCATTAAACCAAGACCGCTAAAAGCTCGGCTTTTCTTACGTCTTTGCGATGAATTAGGAGCAGAACACAACAACTTATTGTTTTATTGTAATGCAAGGTGGCTTTCCATAGGCAAAGTTCTTTTACGTGTGTATAAATTGAGAAACGAAATCTCCATATTTTTAAAAGAAAACCATGCACATGCTACTGCTTTTGAGGACGAAATTTTCCTGACCCAGTTGGCGTATCTCTGTGATATTTTTGCAAAATTAAATCAATTAAACCTCTCACTTCAAGGAAAAGATACTCACCTTCTGCAACTCCATGACAAAATTACAGCTTTTAAAAGAAAACTACAGTTGTGAAAAAGTGATTTGTTGATAAATAACGAGCAGTGTGATAGATTTCCACTTTTAAAATCCCATTTAAACCCGCAATCTGGCAATATCTCCCTGCAGAATACCAATGAGTGTAATTTGAAGACTGTGATGTGTTCGCATTTGGATGCTCTAATCTCGCATTTTGAAAAATATTTTCCTGAAGACATGGAGAAGCACAATTGGATAAGAAATCCTTTTGCTGATAATGCAAATACCCCTCAAGGGTTTACATCACTGGAAGCTGAACAATTTATCGATCTTTCTTCTGACCTCACTTTGAAAAGCATATTCAACCCTAATTCTCTCATCTCATTCTGGGTTAAGGCTCGATCTGAATTTCCTTTTGTAGGCTGCAAAGCTCTCCGTGTTCTTGTGCCGTTTGCAACGTCATATCTATGCGAAGCGGGTTTTTCTGCGGTAGCAGTAATCAAGTCGAAGTATCGTAGTAAGATCGACATTGAGCACGGCATGCGTGTTGCGCGATCAAGCATTGCACCGCGGTTTAATAAAATGTGCGAAGAGCAGCAAGCGCACTGCTCACATTGATTAAACGCTTTTCATTGTAAATAAACGCTGATTTCAACATGCTGTAAATAAATTCGTTAGAGTATACTTGCAGTTTGGAAATTTTGGCTTCATACGGGAGCCGCGAGGATTAATAAGTTTTCAAAGGGCGCCGACAACAAAAAAGTTTGGGAACCGCTGCTTTATACTGTACGTTGTAGTGTTTAGTCATTGTGTGTCAGGGCCGTAGCCAGCCGGACCAGCTTGGAGGGGCGAAACAAATCTCAGGGGGGGCGAAAAAAATGACCTTTTTTTCAACGATATAGCCATCCTAAGGTGTTTTCTGAAAAATTAACTGGGCTACGCCCCCAGCCGCTGACGGAATTTCGAATTTTAAACAAAAAATACTTCATTCTAACGCACTTTTTATTAAAAAAAGTACTTGTAACTGATTCAATAATACTGGTAGCAAAAGGACCAGAAGCAGAAATCATCGCATAAAGCTGATACAAAAGTTATTTTTCATTGGTCTCATGGGCAAAGGGGGAGTTGAACTCTTCTCGTGCACACGCCACTAGACGTTCATGATGATTTAGTTGTATCAAACAATCAATTATTCAGCTTGGGGGTCTGGAAAAGCGTTGTAAGCTCCCCCAGCGGGGTCCGGGCCTAAGCCCTGGAATCTATTGCTTTTTCTGCTTTTAAAATTACTTTTCTGAATCAGCTTTGAGGTTTTGAGGCTATTAGCAAATTAGTTATTTTGCAATCAGTGCGCCTACAGGCCTCAGAAAAGGTTTTTAGGCCCTCTCAAATACAAGGTGTTAATATCGTCAATTTATGTTGTTTATTGTACGCTTTGGTAAAGTACTGGAGTTTCAAAAAGTTCTTAGCAGTAAATACTACATGGGTAGAAAATATAAGCACCCAACAAGCTAGTGTGTTTCAAAACATCGGCTTCATGCTCTGGTTGGGACCCATTTTCAAGCTTGACTCCAGAGAGGGGTAGGAACGTAGGAGGGTAGCCAGACCCGAGTGCCAGGGGAGAACAAAACCATTTCCAGGGGAAGCAGAAAATCTTAATCTGTTTGCAAATTATTTTGCAATAATAAGCTACTTTGGCTCAAGAACTTATCGTTTATTAGGCTAACACTCAAATCGGGTATCGACGATAATGTGCTCACTTACTAATAAGCGCCTTGCCTAACGGTTTACAGTATCGTACCATATGCTTATCAACCAACTACTACAAGGGCCCACCTTATGAATAACAGAAGATATACAAACAATATTTTTTCAAGCTTGTTACATTAATGTACTATCGGCCTTTTAGAAAATATGCTTGAATAGCGATTACAAAAAAATGAAGCCTATACAGGTCAATCAATGTAAGATTCATGATTAATTTGATTACAACATTTAGAGCAACATAATTATGATAGCTTAAGGAACATGTGCAGCGTGCAGGAGAAATAACGAAGTACTGTGCATTGTAGGCCTATAGGTAGGTACTTTACGCAGGTTTAAGAGAGATGCCCACTGAGCAACGATATAACCACAGGGAAAACGATTGTAACATAGGTCTAACTATATGGAACACCGCATGCTCTTTCTGTCGTTGTCGTATCATTGGCCGTTGTTCAGTCGGCATCTCGGTTTACACGTTATTTGCCGAAATACATCAAGGAACCTTCAACCATGTTAAAGTGTGTATTATTCTGTGTTAAATTCCGATAAAATAATGTTTGGTTTAGTCGGCCATTAGCTTTTGACGAATATTATTTGAATGTTTGTTAACTTGTTATAATAGTCATTAGGTTAATAGTTCTTTTGAACGCTGCAATGATTCTGAATCAGTTTTTTTTTTTTATATGGACACAAAGGCATACTTAAAGTACGATTTAGAAAATACGATACAGTAGCATTTTTAAATTCGAGATAAGAGCATTTCCTTTCTTCGTTTAGGAGGTTTATTTTATAATTGATGATACGCAAAAAGAAAAGGTATAAGTTACGAGTACAAGCACCTTGACATTGAAAATGGATCTACGTAAAATGGAACGAAAATGTACAGTCGAAATATAACAATAGCAACGAAACACTAATGGAGAGCTACATACTTTTTGCAAGAATATTTTAGGGGAAAAATACAGTATCGCTAGCTTTTGACGATCTAAAAATTTTAAAATGTAAAACCGTGCACCTCTAACAAAACAGCAATGCCATGCCCTGGCTATAGGCATGCCTATTTTAATATGATACTTTCCTATCATCAACTCGCCTTAAATGATTTTATTTCCTATCCTAACCTTAATTCTTATTCCCCAGGTTACGATACAAAGCTTATTATTGTTTTTCGAACCGGTTGGTACTAATTATTGTTCCTCGGATCGAAACATAGCCGAACCGAATACGTCGAGTTGCGGACTGACAACAGGAAAGTATCGTCTTTTTAGACAATAAATGTTCCAGTAATTTCAAAGGATACATAAAGTACAGAAAAAAATTTTATGCAGTATCTCGGTGATACAGAAAATCTAGAAAAGATCTGATTAGCTTGCATCAACATGATAGTAGGCGATGCTAAAATTTTACATCTATGCATTACATTGGTGCAAGTTGCAAACGTGGATGCTTTGACGCAAATCGCCGAACAAATAAGTCTAAATCAAGAGTCTTTGTAACAGATTGTTCAAAGGCCAAAACCGTTAGATTCGCTTGTCTTGGCTGCAACATGCTGCGCCTGTATGGAGAGTCAATTCTCGTGAGCACAGAGAATTCAGATTCACAAACTGCTGTGCTAGAACCAAATGTAGCAATATTTGCTGCGAGTTTGAATACTTTTGGAAATGCATATAATTCTGTTCATATAATTGAGCCAAAACAAGATTAGACTCTTGTTCTTGCCCGACAGAAATGGGTGGATTGTTGGCTAGATAAACTTTGGCTACTTCAAGTTCAGCTGATGTCGGAATGTCTAAACTTAAATATGTTGACAAAGGTAAAAGTGTTTCTCGTCAGAGAAAGTTTGGTGAATCTCGTGACATTGCTGTTACTGAAGAGTAAAGCCAACTATTCGTGGTAAATCTAAGTTTGAATTCTTGCAAAATTCTGTCTAGAATTGTCTAGAATTTCGCAAGTTCTTTTCTTTCCAGCAGGCCATTGCTTTTACATGAAAAGCTGATAGATCGTGTTGAAGCAGACCTCTATCCTTCCCCCCAACGCTTTTTTCCAATTATAGAAACTATAGATTGCAAATCTTTTAGTGTTTTCTGTCAAAGCAACATCGCCTTGTTCTCGGCATGCGAAACAAAACGCAGCATCTCGTTCCTTGGAGTATTCCAGCCATTCATACTTTTCATACCATTGTGCATTAAATTTTCTTTTGATGCTGTCCACAGGAAATTTAATCTTGGGTTGCTTAGGCTTGTCAGTACCTAAGTCAGAGGGTGGTTTATCGAACCTGTCTTGTCGCTTTCTCGGTTCTGATGTTGCTGATTGAATTGAACTAACTGAAGGATTACTATCAGAAACTGATGCATTACTAATACTAAATCTAACTGCACAAATGCTAGTAGATCTGTCTCTTAGGATGACAAATTGTTTTATTGCACTAACATCAAAATTATCACTAACACTAACTGTCTTAACCCTGTAAATATATCTGAATTTCGAAAAAGATTGCTTTTCTCTCGTCATCTGCATTGATACCTGAGGATCTCGGCAAGGTTTGTTCCAGGTTTTCGTTTATGACATAATCATCCAAATTTCTACTGGTCTGACGTCTACGTTTCGCATGAAATGATTCCGTAACATCTTCGGAAATGCCAGATAGATTTTTCATAGCCTCCATCATTTCTCGATATGCTCCATCACTGCGAAGAGATTTGAGGACGACTACAGCGGCGTCAATAACTTTGATGGACTGAAGTTGTTATTGTTCTACAAAATTGACTCTCATAAAACTATACACTGAACTGATTTTAAAGTTACGAGAAAACTACAAATCAAAATAACATATTTAGGTTATATATTAGTTTCAAGCTACAACATACTAATTTTTTCATGCAGTGCTTTTTCTATGGTTTCTCAAGTACCGATACTGGTAGTGGTATGAAAAATTCAACCATATCAACTATGCAATATTGTGATGACAGCTAAAGCTTTTCTAGCTTTCGCTTCAATTCAATTCTCAATTTGTTTATTCATCACAATAATTACGTACATCCGAACCAATTACAGTATTAACTATTTTAGAGATTCCTTTTTTCTAATAATTTATTAGCTTTCCTTTGAATAATTATTAGCTTTCGGCCCTAACCATTTTCACTGTCTTCGGCCAATATTGCTGCTTGAAAAAAGTAAAAAAATTAATAACTTTTTTGTTTTCACACGAATGTAAATCTGAATTGAACTGTAGTTCTACCCAAACTAACTACCCAAGATAACGTTGTTATCATCGATCACCTCAATCTGTTGGAATACTTGCGAGACTGAGATACTATCTACCACCAAAAACTTACTTAATATATATTTTGCTCTATTTCACTTCCAAATAATTAATGGTTTGCGTTTGCCAATTTGGGGTTCTACCTACATGCATCCTTGACCAAATCAGAAGACTGCGAAATAAACCGATAAACACTATCTGTGATAATCTTTCCAGAAAAAGAGAAAGTCCTTGCTATTATAAACTACAAAATACTAAAACTCGATGATTCGTATCAACTTGAATTGGCGAAATTAATACACCGATATACCCACAATAAACTACTCATCCGTATCACAAATTATTTTTTTTATTCATCTAATTCGCATACTACTTTCTCCACTCGAAACTCCACCAAGAATAATTTACTTCTATCGCGATTTTCTACTACCAGAGCTCGAAAGTCCGTAAATAAGTATAAGGTCCAAAACTTTGGAATTCCAGAAACTCTTAGACAACAATCGCATAATGGATACAAAAATGCTTGCAAGAAAATTCTTTTGGATAGCTACATTCAGCATCAGATATTTTAAATTTGAGCGTTTTGTTTTCTGTCGCTCACTCTGACTCTCATCTCTATTATACTGTAAATAACAAATATTTTGTGTATAAAAATAACTCTTCACTAAGATTATTTTTTAAGGGCTGTAGCTTGACTCGAAGACCGTTGGTCCCTTCGCAGCAGCTGCCTGTTGCTGATTTTTTTTTATTGTTTCTCAGTCTCACAATCTCACTGCTGCATGTTTTGCTGTGTTCTGTGTCGTTTAATGAGCAACAAAAATAAACCCGTTCTTTCTCTTCATTAAAACAAAGTAAATTCAATTATGACGTAATAATCAGAGCTATGTAATAATCGAACATCGCGAGCAAAAAGCGCAAGCAAAAAAGGCAAGTTGTAGGTTTGAAAGACAGTTTTTAAAACAGCTGCGGATGCCGATCCAAAAGGTTCAGTGAGAGGGGGCTTGGGCAATCGTTCTCTCCCAAAACGTCAACAATTTATACTATTTGCAAAAGAAATTAAAATAATATTTTCAATAGGACTAAAGTATATCGCCCCCCCCTTCCGGTTATCAAGTTTGTGGATCCGTACCTAGCCGAGGATCAACAGAAAAAAATTGTATCAAGGTATCATTTTTTTGGTTTTATTGATAAAATCGCGATTTTCTCAGGGGGGGCGAAGCGTGACGTGATTGACGGGCCCTATAAAATATCATCAAAAATAAGCACCTTCGGTAAACATTCAAAATCATCTTTAAAAGAACTAAACTTCAAAAAAATTATTTTTTCTTCGCAAAGGCGAAAGAATGCAAGACAACCTCAAGAAACAACGGCGTTTGTAGTTTTCGAGAAATTTAGCTTTGAAAACCTGTGTCAGTTCGACACTCCCCCCAGGCTGTAGACTTGCCTGAAAAGCCCAGTTGAAATACGGTTAAATAAATCGATTATGAAGAAAATACGCAAACTAAAACAAAGGTGGGTAAATTAAATAACTACAAGAATAAAGTAATGACGCTAACTAATTAAAAATAAATACACTGTTGCATAACGTAATCAATAAAGTTAACATAAAGAAAATAACACTTACCGACTGTTGATTCACTAGAGTACAACAAACATTTTACAGCTAGGACTAAAACAGCACTACAGATTACAGACATTCAAAACAGTATCTGCAATCGCATATACATTCAAACAGTATCTGAAACCTTGATAAATTTTAGCAGTAGCACCTAATACAGTTTGAAATCACTAACTCTTAGCAGTTCCAATACAATCTCTTAACAGTGTACTACAATACCACATTATTACTTGCATCTAAACTCACAATTTCTACAACAGAGCGTCTATCAATGAAACACGTCTGGCCGCTGCAATGCCAACTCAGAACTGTAACAAAATAACATGGTTGCAAAAGGAATTTCAAGATCAATTACATGACATGCAGAGACCTGCAGCCAAACAGCGGTAGCTTAAAATAAATAAACTAAAATAATGCGGAAGATGCAAAAACAAGATTAAAGTTCGGAATACAATAAATATGGGACGAAAATAGCTTAAGGAGGAAAAACAAAGCCGCTGTAAATCTCAAAACTGGACGTTTCGACATCATAAATTCAGCTGTCATCATCAGCAGTGTATGCAAGGCAGTACAAAACTGTAAGAACTAGAATTTACAATTCTAACTACAAGTAATAGCAAATAATTTTGACCCGTTGCCTGGGTTATGCGATTACTAGTAGTTAGAATTGTAAATTCTAGTTCTTACAGTTTTGTACTGCCTTGCATACACTGCTGATGATGACAGCTGAATTTATGTTGTCGAAACGTGCAGTTTTGAGATTTACAGCGGCTTTATTCTTCCTCCTTAAAAGATTAAAGTTAATTTAAACAATTATGAATTTCGCAACAGTCAGAGGGAAGCTCGATTTACGCAAAGTGCCGAAAACAAACGCAAGAAGACAAATTAAGAAGGTCAGCAAAAGGTTGCGTGAAAGATTATCTAGCTTGGGTGTGCAACTGTGCATGCACAGGTAAAATTTTTCGACTTTAAAATAGCCAATTTTTTTGGCTTTTTTGTCCAAAACTAGCCAAAGTTTTCGACTAAATTATTTTCAGAGCACTGGCTTACGGCAAGTCAACTGCCGACTAAAAATCAGCCAAATTTATGGCTATTTTGTCCAAAATAAGCCACGTAAAACGCTTCTAACTTAGTCATTATATCGACTCAATGAGTATCATGAATCTGGCTAAAAAGCAGACATTTATTGGCCAAAGTCAATAGTCGGGAAAAGCTGAATCACACACTGGACATAGCAACAAACGAACTGAGAGCTCACAGACGATTTTACATGAGACGGATTATATTGCATGCAAAATTTTTTTTCAATCTTCGTACATATTAAAAGCAACGAAAAATTGTCAAACACTCTTCATCAATCTTCGTATAGAGTAGACGCTTCCTAATAAATTCAGGTTTCCAAGTGGAAAAGAATACAATAGTACAATCGGTACATCTCACTCAGCCTATCACAACATCCTACAGGGAAGTCGAGAGTAACTGAAAAAGTTGACTTACTTCAGGCTTTTATTGTGGTTAATTATTATTTAATACAAGACTCTAAGAATTAAGTACTGTACAATAAAAGCCTTAGTAACTTTTTCTGTGGCTTGATAGAAAACACAGTGGCAAATGAAAAAAATATTGCAGCAATAGTGAGCTGTTGATAGCGTCGCGCCTACTCAGCCTGATCAGTTAATGCATTTTTTCATCTATTAAAGAGTTTACAGCCACCAGTCTCCCCATACCACCAGTTACTAAAGATGGTGGAACCTGCAGAAGTGCTTTACCCAGAGGCGCAAGTAAACTTAACCCTTTGTTCTTTAACACTGTTCTTTAATGCTGAACGTCAAAGCCGGCAAGCCAAGTGCCAATTAAGGAACGACCGGGGCAACAATTTTGGCTGGGGTTCCAGCTGGGGAATTATGCCTGCCCAGGTCGAGGTCTATACAATGCTTTATGTTGTGTCTAGAATACATAGCCAAGTAGGCAACCGGTACTTGCGTCCTCACTTCTCATGCAAACGCCGTCAATGGTGTTACGTAATGCTTTGACAATCAGCTTGCTTGACGCAAGCTAGCAAATACAATATCACATTAACGCAAGCCAGAATGATTTGTTATAGTAATTGCGTTGCCACATGCCGCGTATTGGTAAACGCACCTTGATTTTCACTGCTTTGGTTTTAACAAAATGATATAAACTTCCAGTGTTTGCTATTCCAAATTCGGTTTGTCTAAATGACAATTGAATTAATGTTTTTCAATAATTCACAATTCCGTTCACGCAGGCGTATTTAATTTTACATTACCAACGATCGCAGAAAAAACAGGATTTATTAACCGAAGTAATTTCAATGGAAAAGGAATAACAAAATTCCGCTGGATTCATCAACCGTATTCCACTGTATTGATGTTATTATCTCGCTTTTTTCCAATTTATGCACTAGTGCACGTTTTTTAATTGTCTCATTTGTTCGATGTCATGCCAATGCTCTTTCATAAGTGTACACGCTTTTCATTAGTGCAAGACGAACCTCAAAAACGTTTTAAGCATGCACACAGTAGCATACGCAGGGGGACTACTCAGCGTGCGCCCCCCCTCAGGCCTTCTTCGATACATGTTAGATACAAGCCTGTGTCGCTCAGATACTGCTAGAAAAATCGTACCTTAATAGACCTTAATGTGGAAAAATTTATTTGCGCGCCCCCCCTCCCCACTCAGAAAATTTCGGCGAACACCACTGCATGCACGCACCAACGCATTTTTTATATAAATTTAAAAATTTTCCATGTGAAAATTAAGTAATGACTTTTATATTTGTTGCATTATATTTGTTGTTTGTACCACCCCAATTTTTAAGGGTGGTTTTTGCGCTTTAAAGTTCGTCTTATACGCCGGAAAATATGGTAAATAAACTTGAAATTCAACCTCGGCCAATTTTTATGACCCCCCTGGCCGGGGCCAGACCGGGGCAAGAAGTGGCATCCCGGCCGGGGCCCCGGTCGATCCCTGGGTGCCAATTTTAGAGTCATTAGTTTAATATGACTGGAAACAAAACCAGCCTATTGCTCTAATATGACTGGAAACAAAACCAGCCTATCCCAGGGGTGACAAATCAGCGAGCAAGTGGTTGGCCTATGTCGCATGCTGTTATGTGACGCCGCAAGGTGGCTGCTTGACTGGAAGACCTCACGGTCACTTCGCAGTCACCTTGTTGCTACTATTTCACTTTGCATTATCTATGTTGTTTACTTGCTGTACATTGTGTTATTAGTAGCGACGAATAAACAAAATGAAGCTGAAAACTGATACATTTTATTCTAAAAGATAGTTTTAACTTTACCGTACCGTGGTTACGTCACTAAATTTTAAATTCGCTAAACACGACACCTGAGTATTAGAATATCACAAGAAGCCAAGAGGGTAACAGTTAAAAGTGAACTCTGCACTGTTTCATACTTTTGTTTTAAATTTACAATATTTCTGCGCTGTTTATTACCCCCTAGAGCGAGTTCTTGGATCCGCCTCTGGCTACGAGTCCAATTAACATAAAATAACCCACTTAAGCCCACACTTACGGGTACTAGCTTAAGAAAGAGCAGTGAAGGTATCTAACGCTTCAAAAAGAAAGTCAGAAAGAGCCGTAAGTATGACGTCACTTGAGGCTCAGTGGGGGGTGGTAACCCCCAACCCCGTGGCTGCGCCACTGCTTAGCACACTTGGTGTTTGTGCGCAGTCGTTGGACTAAGGCACTTAATGCACCACTGCTTTACCTACTCCTTCGTTTTACGATGTGGTGTGACTACAATATTGTGCACTGCAAATAAAATTGGATAGAGCTCTTGGTAAAACTCCACTCAACCCAATCCATTTTTGGGTGAAACGTGGCAAAATATTTTGGGCATAAATCGATATGCCCAAAACATAACTTAAATAATTTTTTTGGGTAAAAAAGATTTTGGGTAAACATGAAATTTTGTGGGCAAATACAATTTTTACCCAATTTTTTTGGGGGTAAACACACCTTCCACCCAAGTCCGACTTTTTCGCTTTTGGGTAATATTTTATACTTAACAAAACAATTTTGGGTATTTTTGAAAATTACCCAAACGTAAAAAAATTTCGTTGCATTATTAAAAAATTTTACCCAACTTTATATTGAACAAAAAAAAAATTTACTCAAACATCCTAGTTCGAAATTCTGAAGAATATTTCGTGAATACGTAACTTTCACTGGTTTTTCCTTTGCTGTATGCAGCTGAAACCTATACCATATAGCGTTATGCAGATGATGAAGGCAGCAGCAGCGTGATGCAACTTTTCCTCAGGGTCATAAGAGTCAAGCAACCACCCTTATGCCGACGGATAAATCAAAATCTAAACAGTGGACTGTTATTGTTACTCAGATTTACGAAAACAAACAGCATTCATATGAATTCTCGATATACCCTGCTGCTGCTGCTGCTTGGACTCCTGTAAGGTCAAAATTAATACATTTTGGAATAAAATGCAGTGAAGTTTCATCTAAAAACTGCGCATAAAGAATGACTTTCTGTCTTTAAAATATCGTTTCAGATGTTGACATTTTGATAAATAATTGAGCGTTGCAGTTTTGAGGTGCTATAAAGGGGGAATCTTATAACTTTCTTTGCCCTGAGAGATTGGCTTAGACCGAACAGGCGTGTTTAGAAAACCTGCTATCACTTGACCACCTGCCATATTTGAGTGGCGTAGCCAAGGGTGGGAGGTACCGGGGCCATGCCCCCTCAAATTTTACGAAAACAGAAAAAAAAACGATGTAAAAACTAGCACTCACTTTGCTTACATCAAGCTATACAGCATTAGTCATGAACCCCTTCAAATATTTTTTGGCGACGCCACTACGACCTGTCTATTTCCTGAAGGTGCGCGAATCCTGTTTGGTGACTTTCCCAACTGAACAAGTAAACTAACTGACTTGTTTTTTGCACGGTTGTTTCAATGTTCTACGTCAAAAAAAGAAGTTGAATTACAGATCTCGTGTCTTACTAAGCTATTTTGGCTGTTAAAAGCTATTATCTGATATACTGTACGTGCATCTATTGGCCAATCAATTTAAAGTGATAGGCTCACCTATGCTGTGCAAGTAAAAAAAGTTTTAGTGGGTTGTGTGCACTAATTTTTTCTCTGGACAACAGCCCCGGATTAAAAAAAGTGAATTAATCTAACCTTATATAGGCTCAGTATAAACGGACAGTGTGGAGAACAAACCGACAAGCTCGCTTTTACTGTCGTCAGGAAAAGGCACTTGGTGCTTGGTGAAACTACTTTTTCTTTTTGTTGCATAGATTGACCTAAATATTGTTAGATACGCTGTTTTCAGATAGGTTGGTAGCTGAGCAAATGCGCGTACACTAAAGATTATAGGCTAAAACATTGACTGTTAAAAATTTAGGCAACGCAGTGAAAAATTTGCAAGAGGGATGGTTGAAATTGAAGAACTAGAACGTTATAAAAAAAAATCTTAACAGCCATAATGTGATAAAGTTCACAACAGTTCCAAAGATTTCATCTTTGTTTATAGAATTTCTTGGCTGTTGCACAAACAAAAGTGAGGTAGGCATTAACGTTTAGGCCCCAGAAAACCTTTTAGTAAAACGAAGTATGGAAATAAGTAACCAGATTATCGAAAAGCTCACTTGTGCAATATCTCCTTTAACGTTCGCAACACTACCAGTACTGGTAGCGTATTTAGGGGGGCATTGGGCCATAGTTTCTGTAGCTTATGACTAGGGACGGATCTAGAGGGGTAGGATGAGGGGTATGCATCCTCTACCAGCCATTTTCAAAGTTGTTTTGGATGTAGACAATTTTTCCATAATTTCGAACCTCTTCGATAGCGATAAACCTTACACCTTGAGCACGCATAATTGAAAATGTGCGAACAAAATGCATCATATTTTGCGAAGCACTCAGATTAGGATCAAACAATTTGAACAAAATTTGCCTGAAAATTATTCTAAACACATTAAAATAACCATTAAAGCATGTAAATTTTCAAAAAATTTCCGAGGGAACATGCTCCCGGACCCCCCTTGAGACTTTCTTGCTTCTCAATCAGCTTCAAATTTGTTTTGCCGAAAAAAATAATCTTGTAAAGTGTGGAAATTATGGCTCCCCCCTTCTAAAATTTCTCGCTACGCCACTGAACACATACCATTGGCCTTCAATTTAAACCAATCTGAAAAGTCTCTCGGCGCTAAAGAGAATAGATTACATTCGAAATACCTAACTATATACAGGTAATAGAATAGCAATCGCAAAATATAGCTTCTTTTGCCAGCTTGAAAGCCATATACTTTTGTGTGACAAATCATTGGCAATTCATGATAAAATTGGACTACATTTGTTCATTTGCAGACAGTATTTTATTTAAATTTAAGAAAATATTTATTTGCGAAGAGCCTGTACACTGATCACTGCTTGCAGCGAAAATAAAATCAAATTTTAAAAAATATTGGGTATAGAGTACCCAATATGACGTATTTTCAAAAATGCCACTAGTGAAATATTATTATGATTCTTTGTTTTAAATACAAATCGAAACATGTGTGGTAGTATAGAACATCAAAATCGCTTCGTGTGATATCCTCCGTATGAAAGGCAATGGTAAGTATAGGCGTTAACTAGACCCTGTAGCATATAACACACTAACTAATCCAATACTCTGCAAATGAGCGATGATGGCAGCAAGAACAATTTTTGGGTTTTCGTTGCCTAAAAACATTCGGGTAGAGAAAACCCAATAAAATTAATTGGGCTCTTGACTTGGGCTAAAATAGCCCAACGCATAATGGTTAGTTGTCAGTCAGTATACTCCAAGTGGGTAATCTGCACCCAACTTAAAAAATTGGGTTTCTCAACGTTAATACCCAAAATGTTTACCCAAAAAAATACCCAATTTTATTTGCAGTGTACGCTGTGCCTGGATTGGAATCGAACTGGCCTGGCTCAAATAATTTGGTAAATATTTGAATAATACTTCACATGTATGTTAACACTTGTGTGCAGCTAGTGTAAACGTTAAAATAGTAGCAGTGGGCAAACTTTTTGCATTAAGGGCCGCATTGGAAGAAAATTTTAAAGCGAGGGCCGCATTCATTGGAAGGAGTAAAATAAAAAAGGTTATCACAACCGCAGATGTCCTATTTTCCACTCAAAATCAAGTAAAGAGCTAAAAAAGGTGATCACGTCCGCAAACGTACTTCATTTTACTCAATATCAGTAGGGAACAAGGTTTATGTTTCTGCAAGTGCCCACGCGCCGCATAAAATGATCTTGCGGGTCGCATGCGGCCCTCGGGCCGTAGTTTGCTAACCACTGGGCTAGGGCATGAAAGAAATTCGTACTTTTTGCTGTGTTTTTTCTTACGCTTAATTGAAAGGCCTTTATTGTCTTGAGGTTTCAGTGGTGTTTTTGTCGAAGTCGTTTATGTTTGCGTGAAAGCTTAACCTTTGTTTATTTTTAGAAACCGCTTCCTTTTAATAACTTATCATCGTTTTTTTGCGATTATGAATTAAACTTGTCAATTAACATCAATTCCATCGTGCGGTAAACTGAATCGATCGCACGATAGGAGCGCGTTGACGATCAAAGCCCTATAGTCTTGTTCGCTTTTGAAAAACAAGAAAACAAAATAGATTGATACTGTTACGAATTGATTTCAGTAAGCCTCAGTCAGAAGCTTTTGGATTTTTTTCCAGTGATGGAGTCGAGTGCTCAACCATCGAGTACGAGTATCGAGTACTTGCCTTGAGAATCTTCGAGCACGAGTACTGGTGGTTGACTTCGAGCACGAGTACTGGTGGTTGACTTCGAGTACAAGTACTGGTGGTTGACTTCGAGTGCGAGTACTGGTGGTTGACTTCGAGTACGAGTACTGGTGGTTGACTTTGAGTACGAGTATTACAAGCTCAAGTACGAGTACCGAATACATTTTTCGCAGTTAAACTTTACACTTTAACATCAGTTGCAGGCATTTGCTGCATAAATTAGAACCACTTTTCTTGAAGTTATTTAGTTAAATGTTTATTACCACTTTGAACACTGGTTTTAAGCTCTTTATAGTCGGCATTCACTTTTATGGAACTTTTGAGCAGGTTTCGACGAAAGTTTCTGTTGTAAGTATTATAAGTATGATAAAAATCAAAGTACTCGTGTACTCGACTGATTTTTACACCGAGTCTCGAGTACTTTTAGGTTCGAGTACTAGTCTACTTCTTGAGATTAAAAGTTTCGAGTACGAGTACTCAGAAAAGCTGTACTCGAGTGTACTCTAGCACAAGTACAGTAACGTACTGTACTCGAGTACTCTGTTTTTTTTTTTTTTTGATACTCCGTGAACAGCATTTTGTGATGCCCACAGGAATTGAATCATGGCCAACAATGATGGCAACGACCCATTTGTTGCTTAGAAATGTGGCTATTGAAAATGAAAATCAGTTTTTGCGTAAACCGGAAGTGCAGCCTTCGCTTAGACCGGAAGTGCAGCCTTCGCTTAGACCGGTAGTGCAGCTTTTGTACATTTCTTGTTAGCAGTGTGACTAAGATAGCTGGAGTCTACTGATCTTAAAAGTTTAAAAAAGTTGCATTGTAGAGCTGCAGAATACCATTGTAGAACAATCGATCTATGATGCAACACTAAGCCTCAAGCTAACAATCCCATTGTGTGATGTCTTCAATAAAAATGGGAACAACGCAGCGTACTCGACCGCGCACGCTTTTCGACCGGGTCAACCCCCAGCGCCGCGAAACGTAGTAAAGTCGGCCCCACTGTACTCCCGAGGGTACACTTTGACTTTTCAAGGAGTACATTAGGTTATATTTGTTATTACCTGATGTTACTAATTAGAGCCAAGATAAGGGCCGCACCGATTGGAAGAGCAACAAAAGAAAAGTCCACTCGTTTTCAGATGTCGTGTATACCCAGGGTTACCATTTCGTGCTTCCGCGCTTATTTTTGAAGTTGTAGCGGAAAAATCAAGGCTGTTTGGACGTGAAGACCTTTTTTGTTGGTCTTTGCCAATTTTGAGGGGTACACGAGCGAATCCATAAATTGTACGAGGGTGCCGATGAACAGAAAAATTGGGAAACCCCGATTTACGAATGCGACTAATTTTTGTGGCATTTGAATTTTCAACATAGGTTAACTTCTTCACAAAAAACGTTTGTTTAGCATTATTGCATCATAACAGCACAATGGGATCAAATATTTAAATGTAATGCTAAGGGATGGTGTAACAACATGTTGAACACAGTGGAAGAATGCATTGAGTCAGGGAGGTCATTCTGTGCTTTTCGCACGAACACCGAAAATTCGGCGATCGGCGGATTTAACCGAATATCTGTGACGTGGTAGTCCATGCTGTACTTTACGCTTTCGGGAGGCGTGGTATTCCATGCTGTGCGAAGTGAGCTTGGGTTGTTTGAGTCAGCAGCCACCCGTTACATATGTCAAATGCGATAAGCTCCAGCCGCGAATTGAACCCGTCACGTAGGATCTGCCACTTGCGCGCGGTACCGCTATGCCATGTCGCTGACACTTGATCCTTTTGGGAGGCGTTCTGCATTTTAGTTCAGACGTTCTTCGAGCTTGTAGCAAGCGCAGTTAATTGCATCGCGGCGCTTGTAAAGTTCTGTGCCATAGCTTGCAGTTCTTATTTGTTGACCGTTACGCCAGTCTTAGATCTTGCGTATATTTAAAGTGATTTTATTTAGTTGATTAAAGCCATGATTTTTGGTTGTGGTGTTTGTCAAGTTCAGACCAGTTTAATCAACTAAAGTATACATTGAGAAGAAAGCTTAACTTCTGACCACCACAAAAAAGCTAATGCAGCCGCCCAGAGTCCAGACTCGACTTAGATCCTGGTTCAAATTCAGCAGCAAAGCAATGGAAGCACTGGCTGAAAACTTTCCAAAAATAAATCGAAGCTCTCACTGCAAATCAACCAGCAAGGCAGAGAAATGCATAGTGGGGAAGATTTTGTTGGACTTGTATACCGGGCATCGTAGTCTAGGCTAGCTAGGCTAACTCAAGTCTGCGCTGCTTGTTCTTCCGGTACGGTAAAAACGGAGACAGAAAAAATCTACTCTCCAATTTTTATTTTTGACGTTTCGCTTGGCAATGAACGCCAAGCTTCATCAGAAAATACAGTGACCTGGGAAGGAAATCAACCCAGGTCGAGAACAGTAAAACGTAGTAGCACTGATTTAACTGAACTGATTAAAAAGTTACGAAGTGTAAATTGTATCAACCCGATTAACTATTGCGTCACAAAAAGGCGAAATGCGTGAATAATCATCAAATTGTTATGTGTTACACGTAAAAAACCAGTATGTAAACTACAGTGATTAAATTGCATTAAAAATTATTTAGCCAATGAACGATAAACATTTGGGAGACTGTCGCCATCAGACCTGTTCATAACCTTAGGATGGGCATTGATGAACCAAGCTTCCGAGATGAGTCGTTTAGAATAATTGTTCTCCACTTTCAAGATTTCCGATTTCTCCCAATCAATTGTATGGTTAAAGTCCATCGCATGTTCGCAAAGTGCAGAAAGTTCCGGTCTCAGCTGGCTTGTGGCTCGCCTATGATCGGCCAGTCGTGACTTAAGGCCACGTTTGGTTTGACCAATATAAACATAGTCACAGTCAGAACAAGGGATCTGGTAAACAACACAACTCTTATCTTCTGTAGTGTACGGATCTTTAGGGGAGGGCAAAATGTGGCGAATGGTTTTTACAGGTCTCATGGCAACACCGACTCCTGCTTCGTTCAGAACTCGTCTAATTCTTTCTGATGTACCTTGCACATACGGAATAGAAGTGAATTGTTTGAATTGAGAGTTTTGAGTTTGAGAGCGTTTGTTTTTGCGAGAGAGAAAAGTAGCTCTGGTAGGAAATCCGTTAAGTTGCAGAGTAGAACGTATGTTTCGTAACTCACCGCTTTTTTGGTTTTTATCAGTATGAGAGATGTGTGTTTCAACGCGGTTGAGTGGTGTCTTTGTCACAGTGAGTTTCTGGTGTTTGGGATGATGTGATGTGTAGTGGAGGTATCTGTCCGTGTGGGTGGGTTTTTTGTATATGGCTGTAGTGAGTGATGTGTTTGTGGTGTGGTTCTCTTTGCAGACATTACGGGATACCAGAACGTCAAGAAAAGGAAGAGAAAAATCGTGTTCGTTTTCCATAGTAAACTGAATGTGAGAGCAAATAGAATTAAGATGAGAGTGGAATGCAGAAATGTGTTTCTTGTCGAGAATACAAAACGTGTCATCAACATACCTCAACCAAAGGTTGGGAGGAGTATGAAACGTAGTGATAGCTGTGTGTTCAATGTGTTCCATGTAAAGATTAGCAATGATGGGAGAAATGCAAGAACCCATGGGGGTACCAAAGGTTTGCTTGAAAAAAGATTTTTTGTATGAAAAAACAGTAGAATTCAAACATATTTGGAGACCTTGTTTGATGTCAGAGATACTGAGACGTGTACGAGAAGACAAAGAATCATCAGATGCGAGAAGTTCCAACACGAGGGCAAGAGCCTTGTCAACCGGCACAGATGTAAACAAGCTAACAACATCAAATGACACCAAACGTTCATTTTCTTCAACAGAATAATTCTTAATACATTCAACAAATTCTCGAGAGTTGCGAACACTGTAATTATTTTTTAAAAGACTTGATAAAACACGAGATAAAAATTTAGACAAATTGTAAGTGGGGGAGTTGACAAACGAAACGATAGGGCGAAGCGGCACAGAAGATTTATGAATTTTCGGTAGACCATAAAACCGCGGAGTGATAGCATTAGAACAACGTGAATAGTAATAACATTTCTTATTAATTTTTTCATTTCGATACAAATTCCACACATATTGATTAATTCTAGTAGTAATTTGATTAACAGGATTAGGCCTAGTTGGTAATTTTTCATAAGTGCACTCATCTGATAATAGAGAATTCACTTTTTCTTCGTAGTCCTCAGTGTTCATTACAACTGTTGCATTGCCTTTGTCAGCTTTCAAAATAACAATTTTTTCGTTGTTTTTTAACTCTTTCAATGCCTCTTCTTCTTCACGGGTGACATTTCGATTATGCGGAGGGCTTGCGGTTTTCAAAATTTCAGCAACTTTAGAGCGGGCAATGGTAACTGAAGCTGCATTTCGGATTTTTCGTAGTCCAGTCTCAACACCGGTGACAATATCTAATTTAGGTATCGATTTAGGAGTGATG
>OZ023249.1:812296-844798 GCA_964006365.1 Trididemnum miniatum
TGGTGCTAATGTGTAGAGCCTACACCGTTAGTGCGTAAGTTTACCAGGAAGTTCATGAAACTGCTGAATTCAAAGTTTAGTCCATTTAAAACCATTATAGAGCCAATTGCTGAAAGCTAATGATATGACTTGACTAGCAGATCCATGATATTTTTCTGTTGTGTTTATTTTCATTCATTTTTTGCTTGAATGTGTGGCTATGATGTGTTTAAAGGTGTTTCGATGTCACTGCGACTAAAATGTGTCTTTATTAGGCAGAATATTTCTCGAAAAACTGAATGTGTGCTGTTATTAAATGCTGTATATAAGTTACTCCATGTCAGACTCCGTAGTATCACTTGTTTTTTGTCATATTAACGCACTTTCTGAAGTTAGATACTAATCTAGATGCTTTTGTCGTTTAGATGAGGTTTAATCAAAAATCTAGCTACTTTCTAGATACTTTTGGTAAACAATCTAGATACTTGAGTGAATTGAGATCTGGCAACACTGAGCTGAGCTCAGGTGCTTCCTCACAATGAAAGTATTTTTAACTGTGGCCACATCGAGTTTACAAGATCATACTGTATTACTCGCCGTTGTGTGGTTTACTTAAATATTTATGATGTGGTGTAATAATACAGACAACTGCAGCCTCTGCAATTGCGAAGACTACAACTGTTTCGAAAAATCTCATCAGTGCAGCATGACAGGAATCAAAGAGGGACGACCGATTAAAACTGTCTACTTAATTCCACAAACTACGCTATGTTAACAAGGCAACATTGAAAACATGAAGTGGTTTACATCACCACGCAAGATGACATCGTGGTCACAATAAGATATCTTAAAGTTTTGAGAACCATAAAAACAACTTACTCTGGCTGTTGTTGAAGATGTACGGTCATAAACTTCTAAAGTTCAGAAAATCAGCTTGATCCGATGGCCTACGGTGAAACTTAGAAAATGAAATCATTCCGCAGGGAAATAGCAACTCCACGCCATGAAAACCCTTTTGACCCAACTTATAGCTAATCTCCCAACCAGTTTCTGTACTTTAACTAACCCGTTTTAACTTTAACTAACCCGTATGATGTGGTGTATAAATTTGTGTCTTCAAAAACCGAGAAAGATTAGTGTACTGACATTTTTTGGGCAGGATTTTCAGTCGCAACATAAACAAGTAGTGTTCAAGTTTGATGGCTGCAAAAAGGAACTTGACGTATGTCGCAACGTGTGTGCTCATACCAGTGGCGTACGCAGGATTTTTCAATGGGGGGGGTTTCACTGACGTCACATCGTGATGACGTAAAAATACTGCATTACAATTACAGTAGCTTAGAGATACTAAAGTGCATCGTATTGTAATGTTTCTAGCCTAAATTGCAGTCAACCATGATTAAGCTATGTAATGCCATAACTAAGAAAACAACAAAGATATTTGAGAAATTTGCAAGGAACAAATTAATGTTTCGACTATAACCACAGTCTCGTCAGCCTTGCTACGCACAACCAATCCAGGCTAAACTCATTCCAGACTGTAAAGACTCTTTTTTGCATTGCTTTACCTGGACATCTCGACTTCATCTCTTTTCTAGGTTGTGCCCTATTTTTGGCAGGCGACTGGCCCCAAACAACGATACCCAATGAAAGAGCCAATAACTACTAACCCCAAACTAAGTTACCGGTAGCCTTACTAAACCACATCATTAGAAGCCCCCATGGCAACCCACTCATTTGCAGCTGCAGACGCGTTTCGACCTTATTATTGTCTCATCAGTGCAGCATAGCAACCTCCTACCTTCCTGAAAAAAAAAAATTCTAACCTTCAAAAGAACTACACACCCCAAATCCAAGCCTCCACTCGTTCTGCTCAAGGTAGAACATTTGAAATAAAACCTTCAAGAAATTAGTACATGCTGGATTATGATGTCACAGATTCCCTGTAAACAATCGACAAGAATAGAAATGACCGGTTGGTTTAAACATTATTTTCCCGGTAATCTGAGAAGGAATTTTTTGTTTACGGTTTGTAACTATACCAGTTACCAAAACCTACAAAAAACCTCTCTGCCCAACCCGTTCGCCCGTGAAAAAGCGGGGGACAAGGCAGGCACTGTGTCTGCGCATGCAGCCCAGGAAACACAATGAATCTCAGCGCTTATCGGTGGTTTAAACATCAATATCCCGGTAGGTTTATCGAACTGCACGTACAGTTACAGGATCCAGCAAGATGATAAAAAGAAGGATATGTAAGTCAAATAGAATTCTTCTATCCTATGCTTTTCCGATAGGCACCTGCAAAGTCAGCCAACAACAAAGCCCAATGTGTCAGGGTAAGAATAGGTCTAACAATAAGAGTACAGTCTTTTAATGGAATAGAAAATGATACTCCCCCATACAGGTGGGAATTGAACCATCCACTTTTGGTATGGGGGAGTATCATTTTCTATTCCATTAAAAGACTGTACTCTTATTGTTAGACCTATTCTTACCCTGACACATTGGGCTTTGTTGTTGGCTGACTTTGCAGGTGCCTATCGGAAAAGCATAGGATAGAAGAATTCTATTTGACTTACATATCCTTCTTTTTATCATCTTGCTGGATCCTGTAACTGTACGTGCAGTTCGATAAACGTACCGGGATATTGATGTTTAAACCACCGATAAGCGCTGACGTTCATTGTGTTTCCTGGGCTGCATGCGCAGACACAGTGCCTGCCTTGTCCCCCGCTTTTTCACGGGCGAACGGGTTGGGCAGAGAGGTTTTTTGTAGGTTTTGGTAACTGGTATAGTTACAAACCGTAAACAAAAAATTCCTTCTCAGATTACCGGGAAAATAATGTTTAAACCAACCGGTCATTTCTATTCTTGTCGATTGTTTACAGAGAATCTGTGACATCATAATCCAGCATGTACTAATTTCTTGAAGGTTTTATTTCAAATGTTCTACCTTGAGCAGAACGAGTAGAGGCTTGGATTTGGGGTGTGTAGTTCTTTTGAAGGTTAGAATTTTTTTTTTTTCAGGAAGGTGGGAGGTTGCTATGCTGCGCTGATGAGACCATAATAAGGTCGAAACGCGTCTGCAGCTGCAAATGAGTGGGTTGCCATGGGGGCTTCTAATGATGTGGTTTAGTAAGGCTATCGGTAACTTAGTTTGGGGTTAGTAGTTATTGGCTCTTTCATTGGGTATCGTTGTTTGGGGCCAGTCGCCTGCCAAAAATAGGGCACAACCTAGAAAAGAGATGAAGTCGAGATGTCCAGGTAAAGCAATGCAAAAAAGAGTCTTTACAGTCTGGAATGAGTTTAGCCTGGATTGGCTGTGCGTAGCAAGGCTGACAAGACTTTTGTTATAGTCGAAACAAAGATATTTCATTCACACTTTTGCTTAATGCTTTGCGTTTCATTTAAGGAGAGAAAGATTTCACAGAAACTCAAGCTGTCAGGCCGTGATAAAAAT
Organism: Trididemnum miniatum; assembly: GCA_964006365.1. Taxonomy (NCBI): domain Eukaryota; kingdom Metazoa; phylum Chordata; class Ascidiacea; order Aplousobranchia; family Didemnidae; genus Trididemnum; species Trididemnum miniatum. Next base: position 815,736 of record OZ023249.1, read on the forward strand.
TTTCCGAAAAAATTTTAGTTGAAATCATTTTTGGCCATAGGAAGGTTAATTGACTAAAGTGTAAGCTGGCTAGCCGTCGCAACGTCACAAACAGAGTGCACCCAGGGGGTAAAACAAGCAATTCCTTCTCTCCAAAAAAATTTTTTTCGAGAACCAACTTTAATATAAACAAACGCATATAGGCTAAACCTTGTAATAAACAATCAATATACGGTGCACTCATCATGAAGGGGGCAGTTTCTCGCTTGAAATTTGAAAAGTGAAGATATTCAAACATAAGAAAAAACTGCTCTCCCTACCAAAACGTTTTTAAACTGAAATAAATTATGCGCGAGAGGCTAGAAAGATCGCAACTGCGTTGGTATGGACATGTGACACGAATGTCCCAGGAAAGAACAGCCAAAAAACTGCTCTGTTCAACACCGATTGGTCGAAGGCCTAGAGGCCGTCCCAGAACTCGATGGCGAGATTACGTAGAAGATCTTAGTTGGTTTCGCCTTGGCATCCCAGCAGAGCATCTATCCTTTGTTGCAGAGGATCGAGATGCTTAAAGGCTCCAACTCGAGCTGCTGCCCCCGCGACCTCCCAAGGATAAGCGGGTCCAGAAAATTGATTGAGGAATCCCTAATCATCCGATTAAAGTCAACAACAGCGTCGATATTATCTAAGCATATTTCTGCCGAATCACTGCGTCGATATCAGATGCTTTCAAACGCATAAGCGGGGTGTCCATGGGAAACGAAGAACTCTAGCTCCTGAGATAGTCAGCTTACGGTGCGAAAAAACAATGTTGTCTCTCTCCTCGTGCAGCCCCTAGGCCTCTTCAAATCTTTTGTTGGTCTATGGTCGTCTTTGGCAGTATTTTTATCTTACTTCTGGCACTTAGTGCAGTGTCAATTTAGGTTTTTACATTTTAATAAAATTTCTCAAAACACCGAGCAATATAGCGCAGTGTTAAAAGATTTCGCTATCGATGCGGAAGGTTTGGGACTCGATTCCCAGGCCGGTCAAATCGGACACAGTGTAGCCAACGGCTCGCAACCGCTGCGACGTTTCTTTGGAGCTGCATTACCCAGGCGCTGAGCCGCGGGGTCGGGCCCTGTCACTCGCTACCACGTTTCGGTGCAACAACGAATTTAATGAAACGAGTATCATCAAGATTTGATTTGATTTAAAAAAAAAAATTTGTGTGCAGCCATAGTTACTGCAGATAGGCCTACATCGCATTTAAGGAAACTCCTACTTCTTAATTGTTTCACAGCAACATCAATGATAAAAATGCACTTTAAGCAAAACACAACAGAAAAGTTGGACTACCGGGTACCGGTATTGTAGCTTTGCATCGTAATCAGTGCTCGAGTTGCGAAAACACTTACGGGGGGATGGTACAACTTTTCACGCAGACGTAAGGAGGGATGATCATTGTACTTGTAAGGGAATGGTTTACGCTAAAATGTTTTGTGGGGGATGGTGTAGTTTGGGATGAAAACATGATAGCAATTTCGGCAAGCTCCGCATGAAGAAAATTCGGTTCGTTTTAAAAAGAAAGGTTTCGTTTTTTCTGCAACCCAGATAGCAAGCCCATATGGGTCCCAACTGGGTGACAAGTGGGCAGTTATATGGGACCCAACTGGGCTGCCTATTGTTAATTTTCTATCTGTGAACCTGGGCACCAAATGGGTCCCAACTGGACTGCCCAGTTGGGACACAAGTGGGATCCCACTTCCCAACTGGGCAGCCCAGTTGGGACCCATTTGGTGCCCAGGTTCACATAGAGGTGGGTCCCAAGTGGGCTGCCCACTTGAGTCCCATAAAACTGCCCACTTGTAACCCAGTTGGGACCCCTATTGTTTATATGCGTATTCTTTGGTCCCCTATATTGTTCATATGCATATTCATTTGGTTCACCACTGTGGCCTCCTAGTTATACGATATACCTGAAGCTGCACATCTGGTTCTCACGTCATAATTTTATCGTCTTTTGCTTCAGGGAACGGAGCGCACATTATATGGGCGTTTTACTGCCCATTACATAATATAAGCTCGCTTGCATGCTAAATATACTACTACATGAGGATAGCCCAGCAGCAAATAAATGAATTTTTACTCACTAAGATCACCATACACACTTCTGGTAGGCTACCAAGTTTTATTTACAAAAAATGTTCCAAACAAAACATACGTATTACACACTGCATCCAGTTATTTATTACAAATTCTTTTTAATCCCGTTCACTCGATCGGCCACACCACGATCACGGGAACCAGTAAACCACTTTCCTAGCGCTAGTTCCACGATTTTGTTCGAACATTTCGTAGTCGTGGCGTTTTTTTTAACAGCGCCTGCAAAAGCAACAGTTTTTCAACACTTCATACCGAAGAATTTGTAATCCAATATAAGACAATATGTGACATGAAAAGGCTACTCAAAACTTTAATAAAACAATCAATCAACCTTTTTATCACTTGAAAAACGACTCATTTATGACAATCAAATATTACTGTAAGTGATCTAGGGAAGCAAGACTAATATTCAACCAAAGTGAGTCTGAAGGTTAGACGTGGTTTCTACACATACATTTTTACGCTTAGATGGCCGAGTGGTATGGAGCGTCTGTCTCTTGAGCTGTAGACTCGGGTTTGATTCCGAGTCGGGTCAAACCAATGACATTAACATTGGTATTCACAGCTTCCCTGCTTGACGTTCAGCATTGAAGGGACAGTGTGGAGAACAAGCCGGCAAGTTGACTTGTTGTGCCGTTGGGAAAGGCACTTAGCGGGACTCCCCCATCTTGGTGTGGTAGACAGATGGCCGGCAACTCCTAAGCGAGCTCGTATAGCGCATTGATCGCTTTCTCGTGATAGGAGGATAAATATGCAACTAAATAATAAAAAATAAAAAATAAAAATACGCTTAGTCATTTCATGAGCAATGAGGAAAGTTTTATTCAAAAGATTGTGTTGTGGTGAAACATTACGTAAAGGACTCTGATTTACTTAGCCTACGGTAATCTCAAGCATTCGCAACCACATAAAAAAGCTAAAATTCTCGTAACGACTAACAAATAGTTCAAGTTTGAAGTGACTGCGTTTTTTTGGAACAATCTAAAAAACTAAACCAATTAGACTGCCAAGTGGATAGATAAAGCGTCTGCTTTTGGATCGGTAGACTTGATATTCGATTTCGAGTCGGGTCAAACCAATGCCTTAAAAATTGGTATCCACAGCTTCCTTGCTTGACGTTCAGTATTAAAAGGACAATGTCGAGCAAGCCGACATTTTCGCTTGCTGTGCCGTTGGATAAGACATGTAGTGAGATTCCCCAGTCCTACTGTGGTAGACAAATGGCCGGCAACTACTAAGCGAGCTCGCATAGCGCTCAGCTGCTCCCTAGGATAAAAAGGCCAATAAAATGAGAAAAAAATAACGTACCGTTTTTCATAACAATATCACCGAAAGATCACACAAAAAAAGTCTCTTCTTTCTTATAGGCCTACTTGTGTTCTGATTTGTCAAACCATGCTACACCTAAAAGCGGAGAGAATGCTACAGCGGTGGTGAGTCACTGGCAGCACTATGTTTTTATGTATATTCTTAGAGGCTGACCAACTGCCCACGCTAATGCTTAAAAAATAGGTATATACGTGTTACTGTAAAATAGGAAAATCCCGAATGCCTTTCCAACGGCACAACATAAGCAACTTAACGGCTCACACACTGTCCCTTCAATTTGGAACGTTATTTTTTAAGCTAAAATTTCAGTTTTTGAAAATCAAAGAAGCTCAGAATATCAATTTTAGAGGCAGATGCTTCGTACAACTAATTAGACATCTGATCGGTCAGCGCCTTATCTCATAAACGGCACAGCTATAGCACAAGCGTGTAAATCGCAGGGATAACGTGCCACTAGAAGCACAGTCATTCACATCGAGTCATACCAAAGACTCAAAAAATGGTATCCACATAAGGGTGATGACTTTGAAAAAAAAAATTAGCCTGATGTGGGATGGCTTGGATGGGATGAACTTTCTTATGCATGAAACAAAAATGGAGTTGATTTTTAGTTTTGTTAAAACAAGCCCCTCACCAAATGACTTTTTTGCAACCCATTTTTCGGCCATCATGTACTGTACCAACTGTAAGTCATTGCAGCAAATTATGTACTTGTAAGTTTATGAAGACAATCGACGCTCCTTGTCATTTGACAGCGTTAAAAAAAAAATTTTTCAAAACGGAGTACCAGGGCCAGATGTATAAGGAATTTGGTGTTCAAATATCCGAGATTGCCCTCTAGTGGCAGAATTGAACATTAGCTGCTTCAGGGAGTATTAGAGCGATTTCCATAGTTTTTTGCGGTGGTTACCAATTTTTAACAATGAAGAGTTTGTTTACACACTCGAATTAAAGGTAATATCTGCCACTAGATGGCAGCAGCATCATTTTTTTAATTCTGTTGCAGTTTATTCATAAGCTAATGCAAAACTAAACATTCTTTGGGATTATATATCTGTATAAATAGCTACAATATCCTGTGATTAAAGGCGTTTTTTTCTAAATTTAAAACACCTGCGGAGAGGTCTAAAAATTTAAGTTCAACAAATGCCGCACACTGCCTGCACTGAGACTTTTACATGAATGTGTCCGGCTACCATCAAAAAATCGACTATTGAGTTGATGGTGAGTGTTGCAGGCGAAAGCAGAAAAATTCCGTCAGCCTAACTATACACAGCCAATCCAGGCTTGACTCATTCCAAACTGTCAGGACTTCATTGCCCTATTATTTAGTATAGAAATAGTTTGAGATGCTTTGAAAAGTGTTTTCAAAATCTTTCTAGATGGTTCCCTCCTATTATTCTTCTCAATATATGATTCTTCTCAAATACTTAAACGAAAAAATCAAAGGAATAATGCAGGTATGAGTAAGATGTCATAAAAACCCTCCTTTTTAACTTCATTTCTTTCTAGGGGGTTCCATCCTATTAACAGGCGACCAGCCACAAACAAAAACTTTCAGTGAAAAAGCCTGTAAGTTTTAACCCCTACTAAGTTAACAGTTGAAAAAGCCTATTAGTTCTAACCCACAATTTAGTTACCGGTAGCTTTACTATATCAGTACAGGCTCATAGAACAACCCATTTATTTGCAGTTGCAGACGCGTTTCGACTTTTTATGGTTTCACCAGTGCAGCATATAGCAACCTCCCATCCTCCTGAAAATAATTCCTAACCTTCAAAAGAATTGCAAACCCCAATTCTAACGTCTACTGATTCTTCTCAAAGTATATGGAATGCTTAAACGAAAAAATCAAGAGAGTAATGCAGCTATGATTTAAAAGGTCATAAGAGTCCCTCAAAAATAATCAAAAAGGCTAGAAATGATTGTTTGGTCCCAATATTATTCTCCCGGCAAGTTTAAAAAAAACAAAAAAGCCGAAACTCCATCCGAATTTTTTTTTATGATTATTACTGGCATATTTATCCTCCTATCACGAGAAAGCGACGAAGCGTTGTATGAGCTCGCTTAGGAGTGGCCGGCCTCCTGTCTATCACACTAAGATGGGGAATTCCGTTAAGTGCCTTTCCCAACGGCACAACTACTACGCTTGCCGGCTTTCTCCACACTGTCCCTTCATTGCTGAACGTCAAGCAGGGAAGCTGCGAATACCAACTTTAAAGTCATTGGTTTGACCCCACTCGGAATCGAACCCCAAGTCTACCGATCCAGAAGCAGACGCTCTATACTACTCGGTCATCTGATCGGTTTCTAGTTACAAAATCCCTAGTTACAGAATCCAGCAAGAGAATACAACAAAAATGTAATGTCATTATGGAGGTGTAGTTTAATCGGAATTCCTTTATCCTGCCCGTCTTTCATAGACACTTGCAAAACTAGTCAACAACTAAGTCCAGAGTGCGTGAGTAAGTCCAGTGCGTAAGTAAAAAAAAAGAAAAAAAGTCCAGTGGGTAAGGGTTAGAATAGGTCCAACAATCCAGTGGCGCACCGAGGATTTGCAAGGGGGGGGCACAACCGGGAGTCTGGGGTTTGAAACTACACTCTCGGTTCTGCCCCCCTTCTAAGGGGGTGTGGGGGCATAGACCCCAGCCGCCAACGAATTTTTACTGTTTTTACATAAAAAAAACATTCATTTTACCACACTTTTTTTATCGAAAAAGGGCATGCAGTGAGAGCAGTGAATATGGACAATGCAAAATCATTTTGGCAGCTTATGACTAAAAGCAGAAGCTTGGCTTAAATAAGTGAAAAGAGGCTGCAATCATTATTAGCTTGAAAAATAATAGATTGAAAGTTAGGTTGTAGCACCTTATTACAGGACCAAAGGGGACCATCGCATCGCGCCCACTCCCCTTGCGAGTAACTATGCAACAATCGATTAGTTCACAACAAAAGAACCAACTTTTGTCTTCTCAAAGTCACTAGCTAAGCGTGCCATTGTTAAAAGCCTTAATGGCTTGAAGGATCTAATATATTCATTCTTCAATTTAATATTGGAGTGCAGTCTTTTAATGGAATAGAAAATGATAATCCCTCACAGAAATGAGAATCGAACCATCCAATTCGTAACATTAATTGCAAGTTTAATGAAAAAGTTGGATTGCTGAAAGAGCAGTGAAATCAATGGAATAACTACATAAAAAGTGTAGGTACTGAAAAAAATACCTCACACTTAAAACTTGTATCGTGCAGCAAGCTATCCTACTCGCAAGTTTTTAGTGTTTTGAAAGTGAACTGTGATCTTTTTTAGTTTCTGTTTTGGGCAAGTTTTTGTATCTGAAATTTTGAATGCACAAGCTGTGTTTTCTTTCAATAGATTAGGTGTAATACATAATTCCTATAGTAATGTGTGTTCCTATTAATGCTGGCAAAATGAAAACATTTAAAAAGTCACACATGTACAGTAAAGTGCATATTCATTCAAAACCAAAAGAAATGATGCAGCTGCCATCTAGTCGCAGAAATCCTTTTATAAGAGTGCATAAACAAACTCCTTCGTAGTTAAAAATTGGTAACCACCACAAAAACTATCTAAATCGCTCTAGTACTCTCTGAAACAGCTAATATTCAATTCTGCCACTAGAGGGCAATCTTGAATATTTGAACATCAAATTGCTTATACCTCTGGCCTTGGTTATTCGTCTTGAACAATTTTTTTTAAAAGCTGTCAAATGGCAAGGAGCATCGTCTTCATAAACTTTTAAGTACATACAGCTGGGGCAAAACGACTTCGGACCTATAGCAAATTTTGCATTGTTAGTATGCTATAAAGCCCAAGCTTATGACTTTTTTTTTATACAATTGTACTTCATTAATAAAAATATATATATATGTGCGGTAATGGTAACACAAACACAAGTATATATTGTACCATAGAGCGGAACAGCGCTGTTTTGGACTATCATCAACCTTCATCACCCGCTCTCAGGTAAAAGATTCTTTCATCCTCTAAATGCTTGACCTTGCCAAAACATTCATCCGGATACATGGAAGTTGTTGCGACTACCCATTCAACAAAACGACGTCGTCCTTCCAGGCCAGCTGAATGGGAAGTCACAACAACGTCCATATATCCAGAAGGTGCTTTAGAAAGATCAAGCATTTTGAAAGATGAGTGTATCTTTTACCTGAGTGTGGCTGATAGCCCGAAACAGCACTGTCCCGCACTATAGTACAATCTTATACTTGTTCTTCCATTTCCACACTAACCTATTGTTATTAATGAATTACAAATGTACAAAAAAAAATCATAAGCTTGGGCTTTATGGCATACTAACAATGCAAAATTTGCTGCAGGTCCGAAGTCATTTTGCGCCAGCTGTAATTTGCTGCAATAACTCACAGTAATCGGCAAAAGATGGCCAAAAAATGAAAAATGGGGAAGCAAAAAAGTAATTTGGTGAGGAACTTTTTTTACACGAAACTAAAAATCACCCCATTTTCGTTTTATACGTAAAAAAGTTTATCCCATCTCACATCAGGAGTTTTGCAAATTCAAAAATTATTTTAGTCATCCCTCGTCACCCTAATCCACACTCCACAGCTACCCAGCTTAAGTGGACGGGAAAAAAGTCTATCAATTGCAGTAAAACAGTGAATGTCATCACTGCTGCAGGAATTGGATAGTGAGTCAACAAAAGCAAATTCATTCGCATTTAGTTATGGTAACATGCTTTGGGTTAAGCTGATTACCGAACCTAGTATTACTTAAACTCGGCAGCGTAGCGCAGTGGTTTGGAGCATCGTTTTTACGACGACCATGATCGCAAGGTTAATGGTTTAACTCCCAACCTAGTCTCGTTGTTGATTATCTCTGCTTGGTGGAATCTGGCAAGCAGCAAATTAAAGAAGTCAGAAGCAAAATTTAACCAGAAAACTTGGAAACAAAGACAACTTCTAAGTGAGTCTGGATTCGCCCTACGCATAGCGTCTCCGCCGCTTTCTGGTGATAAGAGGATAAAGATGAAGAAATTAATCAAATCAATCAGTCTCTGCGCTCTTAAACTAACCACTCTTCCAAGTCGCTGGAACTTCAGGTGCATTGGAAGTGTACAGTAAAATGTGTTTACACTTATGCAACTGAACTTACAGCAAAAATTTTGAAAATGAATGCTTCCTTCACCTGAATGCTTTCCATTGCAGTCCGTGTGATATCATTTGCAAAATCAAGTTAGTTTTTCATGACGTAGGGAGGTCAAAATTCTCCAAACAAGCCCATGAAGGTGTATCTGCCGATGTCATAAAGAACAATAATACATACAACTTGTAAAAAAACTGACTAGGATGTAAAAAACGAGCAGTTCAATTGAAAGCTGGCGTATCAAAATCCTCAAATGATCAAAAATTATTGTATGTTTTGGACCATAAGACGAACTACAGTATAATTTTTTAAATTTTCTTGAAATTAAACAAGCAACTTACACTATGACGTGTTTAAAAGTATTAAATTGTGATGTATGACCAAGCTCTGAAACAATTTATTTAGGTGTATATTGCATAGCTGTTTTTATGTAATGCACAACGTAGTCTACACATTATGGCATAGTATTCACAAAACAAAACACTCTTTGCAAACTATGAAGTTTGCAGGGTTAATAAAATGTAGTAAATAAATGCAAAACAAGTGGTACACTGAACATGTGGCAATGCATTCCTATTCTTAATTGTAATGTTACTGTGCATACAGCAACTGATACTCAACGTTGACTATCAAAAAAGCAAAATCACTACTATGAGCTAAATTCAGCTGATTATTATCAAAAAAGTTTGTAGCAGGGATGCGGAACTCGTGCCCACTTGCTTCTATTCTGTTGCCTTTATCAAACATTCTCAGATTGTCATGTGTACAACATAGCACAAGCATTAAAAACATTATTCTTATTTAACTGCCTCACATTCAACTATTTGTAATACTTATGACATATGGTAACTAAAAACAAAACGGCCCACAACTCTCTAATTTTGCTGTAAAATAACCTGCAATGATTGCTTGACAAACCAGCGACAAAGTTTTAACATATTTCTAAAAATTTAGAACTGGCTCACTCAAAATATCATGCATTAGACGCATTGGCTCACGCTTCTTTCGCAGGTCCTTACTCCTGGATTATACCATGAGGAATTAATTTGCCCTACAATGGTTCTATTTCTTAAAGCGCTGGTAGTGATTGCAAACCGGTACCTATACTGCTGTGTGTTTAAAGACCTACGCTGTACGGTACCTATATTGCTGTATGTTTAAAGAAAGGAGCTATAATCATATATACTGCAGTACAGGTGAAAGTAGTAAGGCCAAAGCAGCACATATGGCATCGGCACTTTTTAATTTTTTACAAAAAACTAGATCACTGAGCAGCTGAGTAAGATGGAATTATTTTTTTGCAATCCTAAAAGAAAATTAAACGTGAAAAATTCTAATTACAACAGCCTATCTGCTTTTTAAAAATTCTTGAATTACGCTGATTTGTATCTTTTCCAGGGGATTTGACTCTTTTCACCAAGTGATCACCTTGAGCTAAATAGCTATCCTTGAATATCAAGCAACTGAGCTAGGGGATATGTGCAGCTAAAACAGTTCTGTCTGGCAAAAACGTCTTGCAAGCTCTTCGGCCTTGCAATAACAGATATCATAACTTTTTACAACAAACATAAATGTAAACCAAAAAATGTAGCCTAATTCTAAAAAAAAAATTTATGAAAATTTTGTTGGAATAAAGTCTGTTAAGAGTTAAGAATAGGGATATCGGTACAGGTATAGGCACCTTCAATGACTACCAGTAAGTATCATACTGGTACAGTGTTTCCTCTTACAGTCTAAGGTGCAAACTTTAAGAAAAATGAGAAATTTCGGGCATAATTTTTCAATTTTTGCACATTGCTATATTGATTTAAAAGCAAATTAGTTGAAAGTGCTCAAATATTTTTGTGCCAAATGAAACTATTTTACCATAGAAACTCTTATTTTAAAAAAAAATTATTCCAGACCTCAAATTACCGATACATCCTTTACTTGTTTGGGAAAATTTTTAGTGGTTTTTATATTTCGGCAAATTTGCACTAGTTAAAATCTCAGAGGGAATAGTGATAACGCACAATGAATTTTAACAATCAAAATCAAGTTGCATAACTGTAGTTTTGCAAGCTTTTTTTCACCAGAAACTGGATACAGGTACCTGCTGCAGCCAATCTGAAATGAAAAATAATTTAAAACTTTTTTAATAATACGTACTGGTAAGCTACCAGTAGGCCTATTATCAGTACAGCCTAATACAGGTACCTATAACTGTGAATCACACAAGTCAACTGGAGTGATTCTCAGTTCTATGGGCAATTGCTCAGTGCTACTGGTGAGTACGGTAGCTTTTTTTGCCCCGCTAATGTAAATGGTAGCACGGTAAAAGTAAACTAGCACGTACCAATACGCAGATACGTGGCAAGCGAAAAATTTTTTTCGCAACTTATTTTGTCTTATCTTTCATCGAGATGGTATATGACCAAGCGCAACTATTTAGTTTAAAGTTTTAAGCTAGTTCCGGTAGTGCTCATCGCTTTTCTCCGCTCGCGCTGTCATTCCTCTTAAATTTCAGCGAGCTAATTACAAAGAAACACAAAATGGCGTCAATGGACATACCATTGTGACATAATAACAACTTGGTAACGGCCCTGGTTTTACGTCAGCAGTATAACAAAGGCAATTATTAAAAAACAAAGCAAGTCTAAAGTGACTTAACAATTGTAACTGAACACAACCTTTTCAAAATGGCTACGATTAAATTCGACCTTACTGATTCCGAGGTATTATACAAATTTTTCTTTATCTTGGAAATATGCAAAATTTAGTAGGCCTATCGGTATCAAATCAAACCACAGTAGATGGGTTGCGTTTATGTGTGTAGCTGCAGCCCATGTATGCCACTAAAGTGGGGTTTAACTGGAGAAGGCAGCCAAAAGTAGGATGTAAGTGGGCAGACCAACCCAAAATTATCAACACTTTTAACAGTATAACGCAATAACAGCTGAAATCTCATAAAAGCTTCATGACGACAGATGCACTACAACCAGATGCAATTTCAACACACAGACTTTAAGATAGTGGGAACTCTTTCAGTCCATCAACAAAGCAGTAGCATATCCAGACAACACACTACCTGTCATAAATTACTACCTAGGCTAAAGCTGGAAACAGTCTGCCCTCACCTGCTCACTGCAAATTAATCTGATTTCTGGGAAGTGTACTACAAACAGATTCACAATTTCACCTTGACATTTTAATGATAGCCCAAACATCAAACGAGCGTTGATTAACTGTCAGTAGAACAGATAAAATACAATTTACAGAAATGTTCCCAACACACCATGGAGACACATTGCTCAGCATTTTTCTCCGACAAGAAGCGTAAAACTGCAGTTTGATAAATACAACCAATTAGCCTCAAATCAGTCATTTTACGCATTTGTTCAAAGTTACTACAAGGAGCGAAATTAATTCTAACACTACCCACCGGAACAAAAAAAGCTATGATTTCGGTGACAAAAATCCATTTGCTACCAAGCCTTGATCTTTTCAAGACTTAAAGTGTACCGTAGTTGAGGAAGTTTATATTACGAGCAGACAAGATTGAAATAAGTGGGCTGCATGTGGGTAGCTCATATGGGTCCAAAGTGGGCTAGAACTGGGATATTCACAAAGTGGGCTCTAGCAGGGCAGCCCAATTCTAACCCATAAATACTTTTTTTGAAGAAGCTATGATTTTGGTGACAAAAATACATTTGCTACCAAGCCTTGACCTTTTCAACACTTAAAGTTTAGATTATATTACGAACAGACAAGATTGAAATAAGTGGGCTGCATGTGGGTAGCTCATATGGGTCCAAACTGGGTTATCTACAAATTGGGCTCTAGTTGGGCAGCCCAGTTCTAACCCATAAATACTTTTTTTTGAAGAAGCTATGATTTCAGGGACAAAAATACATTTGCTACCAAGCCTTGGCCTTTTCAACGCTTAAAGTTTAGATTATATTACGAACAGACAAGATTGAAATAAGTGGGCTGCATGTGGGTAGCCCATATGGGTTCATAGTGGGCTAGAACTGGGTTATCTACAAATTGGGCTCTAGTTGGGCAGCCCAGTTCTAACCCATCAATATTTTTTTTCTAAGAAAAAATTTTTCAAAAGAGTAAAATGAATTTGTGACTTAATCCTCTAATAAAACTAAAAATGGTAACTGCATAAATTGAAAATTGTGATGATAAAAATCTGGGTTTTGCCCATTTGGGACCCAGCTAAATACCAATAATTTACCCACTTTAAGCCCGCTTGCCCAGTTGCCCACTTCTATCCCATATGGGGCCCATATGGGCTTGCTATCTGGGTTGCTGTCAAATCGGCGCAACTGAACAAACGTGATTTAGAGTTTATTACTGACAAAATATCGAGACTCTCTTCGTAGGGAGTTATTCGACCCAGTGTTTCGCCATGGTGGGCGCAAATAGTTGTTGTTAAAAATGCTGAGAGTGATATTGAGTGACGAATGTTTATTGATTGTTCACAAACTATTCATTTATCCACTGAATTTCATGCGTATTCCTTGCCTAGGATTGATACACTAGTAAACAAAGTTGCTAATTACCATGTGTTTCCTACTTTCGATTTGCGCAGTGCCATGAGTTTACCACCAAATACCTATTGCTAAAAACGATAAAGCATGCAATGTTTTTGAAGCCGCAGGAAAGCTATGGCAATTTAACAGAATCTCCTCTGGGTTAACTAATGGGGTTCCGGCATTGTAACGAGAAACGTACAAAATGATTGATGATGCGTGCCTGAAAAACACCTTTCCTTGATTGGATAATGTTATAGTGCCTTGGCGAAGCCGAGAGGAACATGATCAAAATGCTGCTCGTTTTCCGGAGGTCTTTGAGCAAAAAAGTGGACATTAAACTACTCTAAAATCATAGCATGAGTTACTGTAATTAACAGTTTCGGTGATCGTGTTGGTCACGGTAGTATCAAACCCGACCCTGAGAGACTTGAACCACTGCAAAACCTCCCACCACCTAAAAACCGTAAATCTTTGAAACGAATGCTGGACTTATTTGCATATTACGCCAAATGGTTATTTCAAATGACAAAATCCAAAGCCTGAAGCAAACTATAAAATTTGCTCTGGATCAAACAGCTTTGAACAATTTTGAGTATACTACCGAAAAAACTTGCAAAAGCGGCCTGCCTTCAACAGCGGAAACTTGACCTTTGTAGTCAAATGAGATGCCTCTAATGTGGCTGTCTCCGCATCTCTCAATCAGAGTGGACGTCCAGTCGCATTCATGTCTAGGTTGTTCCAACGAAGAAAGACACATAATCAATGTTGGAAAAGAAAGCTACTTATTTAACTTTTACGTAAATAACGAATCAGAGATCCGTGGTTTTCATGCTAGATAATGGCCAAAGAACCAAATCAAGAACAACAAAATACAGTGTCCAGAGCCGTTGAGAGGTGGGTCCAGGGAATACATTTGGTACCAGGCCTGGAATTTTTGAGGAGCCCGAAATTTTGAAAATGCCGCTCACAAAACCTTCGTAAAAAGTTTGCAAGGGCAACAGTACTTTTGACTGGCTGAAGGCAGACAAAGTCATCCTTCGCCACCATTTACCGGTAATACCACTCACTCACAGCTAGGGTACTACCCCTTCACCAGTCAGCGCCACAGCTAAAGTAGCCTACTAACCAAAAAAGTCTCAAATATGTTCCAACTACATAATGCGGTGTGGTATCCTGCAGTATCGCTGTTATTGTTTTTCGATGAGTTATTGCTATCTTCACATAATCATTAACCACACCTTTTAACATGTTTTAATATGCATCGAAGAAGGCCTGAGGGGACGCGCGCAAAGAAGCCCCTCTGCGTACACTCCTGGTCATATCGATTCCAGAATGGGGCTCAAAAATGAAAAAGGCCCTGGAGAGTTTTTATCAAAATAGTCAAAACGCTCGCTTATTTTTGGAATAGTTAACCAAATACCAATACCACTATGATTAGATCAGTTATAGTCAGAGGCGTCGTACCATTGGATCCCGGAGCCCCAAAATTTTCTACCATTTGCATTTTCATATTTTAACCCCCCCCCCACTTTCTTATGCTACAAATTCCATTTTTTGTTTATTAACTTTTGCTTCAACCAATCGCTCTGACTTAAGAGTAAAGTTAGTATCTTGATCTGTATAGTTAGAATTTAGAAAACATTTTTCATGCGTTATTGAAGATGATAGAACACACCTACAAGCCATCTCATCAAATGCGCCAAAACTAACAATGGTTACAACCTCCTGCAGGGCCGTTGAGAGGGGGGTCCAGGGGTACTTTTGGTACCGGGCCCGTAATTTTTGAGGGGCCCGAAATTTTTGAGGAGCCGCATAAAAAATTTCGCAAAAAGTTTTAATTGGAATAATTAACCTAATTTGATCAGTTATAGTCAATGCCGGCAGCCTACCACCATGATTTGATCAGTTATAGTCAGAGGCGTCGTGCCGTTGGGGCCCGGTGCCCCAAATTTTCTGAGATTTGTTTCGTTTATGATTGAAACCATTGAAAATTAAAAAAATGAAAAATTTAGCCAGTGTTATTTCGATTTTGTTTTCATTCTAACCGCTTCTCTTTCTTAGACTACAAATTCCATTTTTTGTTTAATAATTTTTATTAATTTAATTTTCGCTGCGACCATAGGATACTAAAATATTTTTGTGTTGTCTGACGTTCCCCTTGATGGAAGTTTGGGGGGACTGTAGCGTGAACCGAACTCATATCCTTTGCTTTAATGTAAGTTGGCGACAACGCAGCTGCTCTATTCTCAAGTCACAAATTAATGACACCTCGTATTGCGTAATTTATTAGATTATCTCGCTTTACTTCCTTGGCTTGCTACAGTTCTATACTCACAAGGGTAGCACGCAGAAGCTCTGTAGTACTTGTGTACATTAACATTAATAATAATAAACTACTCATCCTAACCCACTTTGCTGCAACATTAACAACAGTAAACATGCTAACAGGTATCGCTGCCTACTAACGTTTTCTGAAGATTTAGTTTTGAGGAATCGAGGAGCTGGCTCATTGCATAAAAGAATCAGATCACCGACAGCGAAATCTCTAGCTGTCTTTCTCCATTTTTGTCGCCCTTGCAGCATGCCAATATAGAGCTTAAGCCATCGTTCCCACCACATTTCCGTGATTTCTTGGGTATAACGATGTCCACGGCGTAATTCATCACGCGGACAGGAAAAAAATGGAAACGCACAATCTTCTCGTGGCTGCAAAGCGCCAATCATTAAATCGATAGGTCTTAGTGGTGGTAAACCATCTTCGCTGTTAGCTTTGGTTAATAGCCTGCAGTTGACCACGTATTCGGCCATCATGCTACAAGTGAGAAATTCGTCCTCAGTAGGAGTTTTGGAAGAAAGATCAAAAAAGTTGTTCAGAACTTTTCGAATAGTTCGAATTTGCCTCTCGTATATACCGCCATGGTGTGAGGCTTCTGGTGGACCAAACTCCCATTGAATTTCCCATGATTGCATCTGATTGCGAGATAATTAGAGTCATGCATTCCTTGTAAAGCGGCTTTAACTTCTTGCTTCAATAAGCTATTGGCTCCCACAAAGTTGGTACTATTGTCCGTTCGCAGGAATTGGGTTCTGTGACCTGTCAAACATAGAAACCTGAGAAAAACATTAATGAAGGTCGAAGCCGAATGATCGACAGCGACCTCAACCCGCACAGCAGTGGTGACCATACAAACAAAAACACACAGCCAGCGCTTCACCGTGCTCCGGCCAACCACTATGCTGAACGGCCCGGCGAGATCCGAAGCAGCGTATGCGAAAACATGACATCTAGGTCGCAACCTATTGACTGGTAGCGGTGTCATCAATTGCTCTCCCCTAAGTTGACGTTTTAACCTACAACCGACACAGCCCCTAGTGTAATGCCCTACAGCACGAGCGCCACCTACAGGCCACAAGCCGCAGTCTTGTTGAAGGGCTCCAAACACTAAATCGGCGCCAAAATGATGGTAGTCAGAATGTGTTTTCGTTATGTACAGCTTAGTTGTCCAATGCCTGTACGGAAGTAAAATGGGGTGTTTAAAATGCATAGCCAATTCTGCGTTCTGCAACCTTCCCCAATTCTCAGAAGGCCCTCATCTGAGAGAAATGGTACAAATTTACAGAGCTCTAAAAAATAGTGGGGGCGTTTCTGACGATGAAGTTTAAGAATGGCTTGTTTGAATGACAAGGTTTCTTTCCGCATAGTGGTGATAATATCACCCATACATTTGTACTGAGCCATCTTCAATAGAAGTAGTTTTGCTGATACTGGAAGCGATAACTCAGCTTTTGACGTATCTAGAAAAGCTTTGCTCTTATTGCGAAGAGCTTGGAAGCAGTTTTGCACAGTCTTAAGACGCTTTTCTGCCTCCGTGCATGATGAGGAATCAGCCAAAGCTTTGATAACATGGTTGTCTCTTTGAAGATGGAGAGTGTTTAGTCGTAGCCCAGTAGCAACCACCTCTGCTTTGACCTCCATTTCGTCTGTATTAGGTTGCTGTGACACGCCGTTTTCCCAGCTTTCAATTGGTTGAAGAAGAAATTTAGGCCCATAAGTCCACAGGTCACAATCTTTTTGCTGCTTCAGTCTTACACCCCCTGAGGCGACGTCAGCAGGGTTTTTATCAGTATTGATATAAAGAGGGGATTTTCCTCCTGATATTTTCAAAACTTTGTCAACTCGATTCCTAACGAACTGTGTCAATTCCTAGAATTACGTTGGCACCACTTGATGACTGTCATTAGGTCAACCCACAGACACATTCAAGTAATCGGAAGTGTAAGATACAGCTTGCACTGCTGTAAAAGATCAGCACCCATGCATAATGCGATCAGTTGCTTACGTGCAATCGAAAATTTACTGATTTGGGTTTGAGGAAACAGCCTGGCCTTTCCCAAAAGTAAGGAAGTTTCAATGAGGTTTCCTCGGACATTCCTCACATTGACGCAAGCGCCCATCGCATGGTTGGAGGCGTCACTAAAGAGATGTAATTCATAAGCACCGCCATTTAAACTTGAATAATGGCGAGAGAAAGAAAGAGAAAAGAGGAATTGAATTATCCCATTCTGCCCTCTGCCACTTACAAGTTCATCCCAATCTGCCCTCAAATCGTCACTTAGCTCGTCATCCCAACCAATGGTGCAACCTACAATCTTTGAATAGCAAAGTTTTAACCTGACGAAAAAGGGACACCACAATCCCAAGGGGTCAAAGTATGAATTAAGACAGCTCAATGCTTTGCGACGCGTTAGCCTTTCACTCACACCAGCATAAACAGATTTATCACGCAATTCAATTCGGTCGCTTTCGGCATTCCAAGAAATACCCAACGCTCTCTGTTGAGGCAGTCCGTTTTTTGAGATAATAATTTCTCTTACGCATGGGGCTAGACTTTCTGGACTGAATTTTTCCAAGACTTCCTTCCGGTTGCTAGAATACTTGTTTAAGGTGAATCCAGTAGTGGATAAAAGCTCAGTCGCGTCTGATAACACAGCGTAGGCTTCTTCTGTGGTCTCTACAGATGTAATGAAGTCGTCCACATAAAAGTCAGTTTGACTTCTTTTAAGAGTGCAAGAAGACACACCAGCATAGTTTTTCTTAGCTGTGTACTTAATACAATAGCCTGCAATGCTAGGAACACACACAAGACCATATGGCCTAACAGTAAATCTCTATCTCCTGTTTCCTGTTTCTCACCTGACTTCTTACCTGTAAAGGGAAAAAACCTCAACATATATCTGTCCTTGGGGTGAAGACGGATTTGAAAAAACATGTTCTTGATATCAGCAGTGATGGCTACTGAATGCTGTCTAAATCTTATTAATATCACAACTAAAGACTCCAGAAACATTGGACCACGATGTAGCATGTCGTTGATACTTACGCCATTTATTTTAAGAGCTCCATTGTACACAACTCGGAATTTTTCTAGGTCCGATGCAAAATGAGTTAGGTAGTGAACAAAACTCTCTCCAGTCTTTTCTTCTTCTTCCACCGATTCCGCATGACCTTCTTTTTTCATCTTTTCAAAAGTTTCACAATACTTAGATGCTCTTTCGGGCTGTGCAACAGTTCTTCTCGTCTGAGTGACTAAGCGACGTCTAGCTACTTCCACACTTTCAGGAATGCTAATTAGATATTCCTCCTTTCATGGAAGGGGCAACTCCAGTCGTCGTTGTCCGTCGGAATCCACTACTTCCGCCAGATTCTTCTCGTAATGTTTAAAAACTTGCTCATCATTCTTGCTCATTGCCAGACTGTCATAGTCAGGCTCAAGAATTAATTGATCTTGATAATATCGATCATGTATTAACAAGGCATGTACTCTCAACATTCTTCAATTGGAATGTTGTGTTCCGTCGCCACAATATCAAGAATCTGCTCTGCATAATTGCCCTTGGCAACGGGGTGCATTGCACACAAATGGCCTCTGCCCCGTTCATCTTCCTTCATTTCCCAGAAGATGGTACCGAGAGGATGATTTCCAATCAAGGGTTCATTTGGAAGTTTACTTTCCCAAGTGCAAGTATCGAATACTTGAAATTTTCGAATGTCCTGTGCACCGAGTATCATGTCTACTCGTCGGTCTCTTAGTAGGAAAGGAAAACAATCTTCTCTTATACCATACTTATTCAACACTGCTTGATCTGGAATGCACTAGCTGTAAGGTAATCTTGCGTCAATAAACGGCACATCCTGCAAATGAACTGTCTGCGCCTCAGCATACTTTAAACGCAGAGTTCTTTTCATGCATTGATACTCATCAGGTGACTTTTCTAAAAACCTTATACTGATGGTATCAGAGGGTGTCCAACCAAACAAATTTTTGGCAAGTTTTCTTCCACAGATAGTGACATCAGCTCCAGTGTCAAGCAAAGCATAGAACGTGACTTCAGTATTAGAATCATCGTTCACTAAACCTTTTATTGCGGTTAACGCAATCAAGGGTACTGCTGCTGTAAATTTGGTAGCTCGAAGTTGTTCATGCTTGGGGTACCTAGCTACGTTAATGCAATTACGATTTGAAAAAGATTTAACGAATTTTCTTTCTTCTGTTTTCTCGGACCGAGTTGGTGAGCCGGATGCAGGGTCTTCGTAATGTAGTAACTCGGTGTGACCACCTTTGCATATATCACATGGCTGCTTTTGAAGGCAATATTTAGCAAAATGCTTCCTCAAACGGTAGAAACAGAATCCGTTAGCTTTGACAAAACTTCGCCTCTCTTCAATTTCCTTTTCTAAAAACTGCTTGCACTTTATTGTATCGTGCGAAGAAGATGAAGGGTGAATTAAGCATGTCGGAGCAGCGCCAGATGCATTGCGCTTAAGCGTCTTGTCATTGCACTTGTCTTGCTTTTTCTTTCCTTTACGGTGATGTTCTTCATCTTGCAAGCCATTGACTTTAGAACAATTGATGCGTTTGCTGCCTTTCATGCCCGATCTAGATCCGTGAGTTCTCTCCTCATCTATAATCTTCGATAGGTCATAACGATGTTTTTCTTTAAACTGCAGATTAGATATCTGCTTATCAATGAACTTTAAGACTGTTCCAAACTGCCAAGTCTTAAAGTCTTTATTTTCCTGAGCAAACTGTGCGTATAGCGCGGAGTTAACGCAATCTACTATTCGAAAAACCAGCTTAGGCCTTGAAAGCTCATTTACCATGTCAACAGATTAAGCAATACTTCTTAAACTAAGTAGCTTGGTGCGGTATGTTTGTAATGATGTCATCTTACTCGCCAACGAGCTTTTGTCCCATTTAATGTCCCAAATCGAGTTTTAAAGCAATCCTCTCGGATCTCCGTATAAGTCTTCGAGAATTTCCCAAATTTGATTCACGCCATCTCGTGAGTCTCTCATCACCCAAGCACACTTAATATGTTTATAGACAGAGCCCGATACGGAGTTAGCAATTCTTTGCAAAAGCAAATATGGGTCAGATTTCCAGTATAGATGGTAATCCTTTAGCAATTGCTGCCTGAACCATTGGGTAATCTGATTTCTTTCCTCCGAACTTGCGATTCCCATCTGCACCACCCAAATCTAGCTTCTTCGCAAAATTTGTTGTATGCATTCGCTCAGGAAAGCGCAAAAGCTCATGCGCTCCAAAATTATCGTCAATTCGCGCTCGGCCTTCTTGTTCCCATAGGTACGTCGGCCTTTCTAGGGAGTAGTTTGGACATTCATCTTGCCGGTCTAAGACACTGCTAAACGCGTTATCTGTGGTTTCCTTTTTTTGACTCATTGATGACTTTCGGCTTGGTGAAGTCCCACGTAGTATCGTAATAACCACCAATATTATGCGGTGTTGAAAACAATTGAGCTGGAAGACCTCTCCTACCAAAGGGCTGCGGAACAAATTCAGGAGCCCGCTTCTCAGCAGCGAATTCTTCGGCCTTCCTGCATCTTGAAGGGCTTCTTTGCTTTGTTCTTCTCGGTGCAGTCGCTCAGAAGCATGTTGAGTGCTTACAGTCTGGTCTTTATCGCATGCGCCCGTCGGCTTGAAACTAGGTTGTAACATCTGTCTTATTTCTGTTGCTGATCGACTAGTCGATGGCCGCTTAACTTTTTGAGATTGATCTTGCTTGGATAACGGTACGGCCGGTTGAGGTAAAAGGAAATTTCGAGATGGTTCTTCGTCAGGAGGAAGTAAAAAGTTTACACGAGTAGCATCGGGAAACATTACGTCGTTGGCTAAATTTCTTAACCTTGCTACTTCCTTTTCTAATTGAAACTTTTGTTTAAGCATCTCTCCTTCTTCCTTGATAGCGTCATCCCTTTGTTTCCTCTTCTCCATTAGATTTTGTACGTTCTTCTCTGACATGTTCTCCATTTGGGCTGTCAAGCGGCCTTTTTCTTCTTCGAGGTGTTCTGCTCTCTGTTTTTCAACCTCAACCGAAACGGCCTTGTCTATCATTTGCTCGCTCATTTGCGTAATCTGCTCTGCATGGTCTTGCATTATCCTACTTATAATCTCTTGCGATTCTCTGGAAAGATTCGAGATTTCAGTGACAGAAGGCTCGGTGGAAGATTTACTTCTCTCAGTTACTGTCCGTTTTGCTTTGTCATAATAGCACCGCAGTTTTGCAATTATTGTTGAGTCATACTTGAAGAGCAGCTTTTGAACACGAGGAAGAGCTGGAATTGAAATGTTTTGCTCTAACTTTTTATTCGCATCCTTAATATACTCATACAGTGCTTTAAGTATACCGAGTAAGCTAGAGAGACGTAGTCATAAACTGCCTTCAATACATTCGGATCGTTCTCTTCGCCGCTGTGAGCATAATCTTTTTAAGTCAGCTTCATCACTTTCAACTCACGTGAGTATTTTGCGAGCTTACGGTGACAAGTAAAGAAAGATGGTAGAGGTGAGTCTACCCATGGCTTACGAATCTCTTCAAGAGTTTCCTCTACCGCTTCGTGAGACGCTGCCTGTTCTTTCTCTCTTATCTCTGCTACATGTCTATCCAACTTACCGCTAGTCTGAGGAGTGTAAGCATTCATGATTGCCTTTGTGTGCTGGTAAACTAACAAAGATGGCTCTACTGTAGCAATTAAGAAATTCAACCCCGAGCAGAATACTGGTAAGAATCTTCAGGGCGTCAAAAGGACGGTAGAAAACATTCACACTCGGAACAATCAATCTCAAAAAACTCAGCAAGCCTATCAAGAAAGAAATGTAAACAAGGGCCAATTGTATACGAAGACTGAATGGTGTTGACAGGGTCAAGATAATCTGTCAATTTAAGTGCCGACTATAAGGCAATACCCTCAAACTATGTCAACTGCCAAAATAATCGAACACAGCTGATTAATTAAACTCACGCGATCGATGATCCCGCTGCCAGTCAGTAATTCGCTTATGCTCCCACGAATCCAAACAGGGCTCAGTTCACCCAGTAGCGACAAAAACACAAATAAAGCACCAACCTGAGTGAATCCGTCTGCGTAGACTCCCACACTGCACGTACCGAAGCACTGCCGCTCCCAAACCCGGACCAACTTCCTGTCCTCGCAAGCCTCCAGTGTCGATAAGCTTCAACTGAGCCACTTAAATTTATGATGCCTCCAAACTGTCCGCTTGGTTGAAACGAGAAATTTAATGTAAGATTGTATTGAAAAGCCCACAGTGGAATTTGAACATCTCTTTTACTTTCAGTTATACACACATAAATTATGATAATGACGACGCTAAATTTCCTGTGTTTCCGTCTAAATACATTAACATTAATAATAATAATAAACTACTCATCCTGACCCACTTTGGTGCAACATAAACAACAGTAAACATGCCAACAGGTATCGCTGCCTACTAACGTTTTCTGAAGATTTAGTACACAAGTACTACAGAGCTTCTGCGTGCGACCCTTGTAAGTACAGAACTGTATCAAGCCAA
Organism: Trididemnum miniatum; assembly: GCA_964006365.1. Taxonomy (NCBI): domain Eukaryota; kingdom Metazoa; phylum Chordata; class Ascidiacea; order Aplousobranchia; family Didemnidae; genus Trididemnum; species Trididemnum miniatum. Next base: position 838,745 of record OZ023249.1, read on the forward strand.
GGAAGTAAAGCGAGATAATCTGATAAATTACGCAATACGAGGTGTCATTAATTTGTGACTTGAGAATAGAGCAGCTGCGTTGTCGCCAACTTACATTGAAGCAAAGGATATGAGTTCGGTTCACGCTACAACTGCTTTTACAAAGGTAGCGATCAGTATATTTGTAGTTGTTATTCGGGCCCCTCCAATTTTTTTTGTGGCACGACGCTTCTGGTTACAGTCCGATGTTTTTGCAGATCAACAGTGGTCACAAAAGGTATGTTATATTGCTCAGCTAAGAGTTACCAGTAACTGAATGGCAGGTCTATATTTCAAGTAGGACAGCTAAACAGTATAAGCACCACCTGGTTAAGAGTTTTATTAGCCATTTTTTGGTTGTTAATCGATTTAGAGATAACAAAATGCCTCTTCTGGCAAATCATCTCCTTTATTACTTTGGCGGACCATTCTCTATGTCACTTTGAGGGGGGCCCGGATTTAATTTTGGTACCAGGCCCGGGCTTGGCTCTCAATGGCTCTGACCTCCTGTGATTTACTTTAGCCAAGCTTGTGTATTTAGATAATATAAGATACTAAGATTAATATTTTTGCATTGTCTGACTTTATAATAGTGGCTGCATTCATTGCAGGGACCGGTATGTTCTTTTTTGATAAAAAAACTTACTAAAACAACGAGTGTTTTTATATGGAAGTCTTAAAAATCTGTTGGTGGCTGGAGACAACACTCCCAGACCCAGGGCTAGTGAAAGGGGGAGCAGGGGGTACAAAGTACCCGGGCCCGGCCTCTTTTGAGGGGCCCGGCCGCGCTCCCAGAACCTGAACAAATTTAACAGTTACAAAGACTAGCCTGGCCAAGGGATTTTTTTTGCGAAAGCATGGCCACGTTGGTATCAGCAGGCGCGTCCCCAGAGGAGGGGCGATTGATCTCTTGCCCTCTCCCATAAATGTTTGTTCTCAACGGAAATGCATTAGGACCTTTTAATTGCCTCCTCCCCTCCCTTCGATCATAACAAGCGCTGCCGGCAACGCCCTTGGTTAGAGTGGAAGTTGGTATTTTTACGGAAGAGGTTAGGACCTATACAAAGGGTTAGGTTTTATACAGAGAGGTGAGGTTCTATGCAAAGCTGCTGTTATCATCACAAAGTAAAATTTTTTCTCCAGTCGAGCTCGTGATAACTGGTACTACGACAATGTTTTTGGAAGGCTGTTTGTCATAAAAGACTAAAAATTCAATCAAAACTTTCGTGCGATAGATCAATTAAATAATGACACTGCCTCATTGAAGATCAAGATCTCAATAGGATCGATCACTCAAAGAATGTCAAATACTTGAAATACCATTGAAAAGGTTGCCTAATTCCTTTAGTTAATGGTATCTACTCCAAATTGACTTAAAGGTGAGATCAAGGTAAAATTTGAAAAACGGAATGGTAGCAAGAAATTTGGGGAAGAATGAAAACAGAAATTTAGTTTTATTACAAGTGTTTTGAGGGGGTTTGTTGCTATGCTGCACTGATGAGACCTAAAAAGGTCGAAACGCGTCTGCAGCTGCAATGGGGTGGATGGCCTAGTGGGTACTAGGGGTGGGGGTTGCCAAAGTGGAGTATTTTTAACCTAGCTCAGGCAAAATTTTCTCTAACCAGTTTCTTTGTGGCTTTTCTCCAAGCCATTTGCCCAAATCACGTCAACCTGAGTAACGTTAGTTGTGAGCCTCTAAACAGACTAAGCAGTTTGGAAGTTTGCATATATGATCTTACTTTCATATCAATTTGGAGTAGGAATTAGGCAACCTTTTCAATGTTAACGTTCGTACGATGTTTGATAACGAGTTTGAAAAGTCACATAAAATTCATATTTTGGAAATAATATAGGTCATAAAAAATTTCCTGATTGATAACCTTACCGGTATTGTAACAACAACTTAGCTAGCAGCCTGTTTAAAGGGGTAAGGAACGTAGAGTGTCTGACGTGATACATTTTTCTACATCGAAAGGGAAGTTTTAAAGCATATGCACCAATCAGATTCGATTAAAATGGAAAGTAGGGTTGTGGAGACAGCAAATATTGAGTAGTGACAGAGCAAAAGCCGGCTCGCTCTCCAAACGCTACGGTGTTCGTAGCGTCTGCAGAACGATCATACAGCACCCTTGGTCCAATAAAGAACGTCCTCAGATCAACCATGTGCCAGGAGCGGCTGTCTAGCTTGGGATTATTATCTGTTGAAGCATCTGAAGCAAGAAAACTATTTTTTTTTTTCTGTAGTTGCATCTTTATCCTCCTATCAACAGTAAGCGATCAAAACGCTATAAGGAGCTCGCTTAGGAGTTGCCGGCCACCTGTCCACCACGCCAAGATGGGGGAATACCGCTAAGTGCCTTTCCCAAAGGCACAACAAGTAAACTTGCCGACTTGTTCTCCACATTGTCCCTTCAAAGCTGAACGTCAAGTAGGGAAGCTGTGAATACCTATTGTAAAATCATTGGTTTGATCCGACTCGAAATCAAACTTGAGTCTACAGCTCCAGAGGCGGACGCTCTTACCACTCGGTCATCTAAGCTGTTTGATAAACGTTTAATTTGATTTTATTATTAAACATTTTCCATACTTAAAGCTCGAAAGGCGTTCTTACTTTCAAATGTATTTGCCAGCTGGCTGAGAAACAACCTTCCTAAATTTCTACAATTGACTTCATACTCACTATATACAGTCTAACGGCCATCCATGGTGGCCGTGGTGGTCCAGTTACAGACCCGCGGGCCAATTTTGGCCCGCGAAGTAATTATTTTGTAACTAGTGATTACCTAAACGAATACAAGTAGAATGGGACCACCACGTCCAATTCATCTTACTGGAAATGTGTCATTCAAAAATTGACGAACTGCAAGACCCCATTGATGGGGTGCACCGTTCTGCTGGAAAACAACTAGTGGTTGATACTATTCAAACTGTGGTTATACGTATTTTGAGAAGAGGTCGAGATAAACTTGAGCTGCAGTTGATTTCTCAGCGAAGAAAAACGGACCAATAATTTTATCATGCATGATTCCACACTGCACAATTAGTTGAGGGGAGTCTCGTTCAAGGTAGTACGTTTCATTCGGAATCTGCGAGCTCCATATCCTGGAGTTGTGTCTGTTTATTACTCCAGAAACGTGAAACGTTGACTCGTCACTTAAACAAACACGTTTCAAAAATTCTGGTCTGAATCTAATCTATGTAGCATCGTCACTGCAAAGTCTTTTCGTCGTGGCTTATCTTCTGGCTTAAGGGCTTGCAGTAACTGTGCTTTACTGTATGCACATAAAGTCGCAAATTTTCTTTGCAAAACTTTGTGAATAGTGCAGCGTGGGATCTGCAATTGGGTAGAAGCCTGCGAATAGACCGTCTAGGGCTTCTGGTATATGGCACTCGCACAGATTCAATTTCTTCTTCTGATAGTTGAGGTTGGCCTGCTCCCTGCCTCTGCAACACACTACCAGTCTCCATGACTTTTCAGGCCATGCTCCAACGGTAGATCGTGCAAGTGGCTTGTACCGGTGCAATTACGCCGATAAGGCAGTGGTCGGCAACCTGTGGGCCACGGCCCAATTGTGGACCTTTTAGCAATTTTTCGTGAGCCGCGAGCTATTTGGTTTAACAAAGTCCTTGTGGGCCGCACGCTAGCTGCAAATAAAAAGTAAGCCCATAGGCTACAACTAATAAAAAAAACCTTCTCTTTGATGCTTTGCGCGTAGAACAATCGAATTCTTTTTCTCCCGGCGGTACATGGCTACACCGGCTGGTTAGCTTAGTCGTTAAGCGCACGCCATCGGTGCGGGAGGTCTTCGGTTCGATTCTCGGGCCGGTCAAATCGGCACAGTGTCGCCAACGGCTCGCCACCGTTGTGAAATTTCTTCGTTTTCAAACAGCTCCACCGTCCTTAATGATGATGATTTCTTTATTTTTATCCTCCTATCACGAGAAAGCGACGGAGACGCTATGAATAGAACGAATTTAGATCTCCAGACTCGCTTTGGAGTTGCCCTTGTTTCCAATTTTTCCGCTTGAATTTTGCTTTTGACTTCTTCAATTTGCGTCTTGTTAAATTCCTCCAAGCAGAGATAATTGGCATGAAGCATCTTACTCAAGAATGCAACCACGAGGCTTAGGTGGGAGTTAAACCGTCAAGCTTGCGATCATGGTCGTCATAAAAACGACGCTCCGAATCACTCGGCCACGCTGCCGTACTTCATCAGAACATGATCGAAAATGGAAAGCTGCACCCAGGGTAAACTAATTCAAGTGAAAAGCAAAACTGCAAAGTGAAAAGCATAACTCGTACCCTTGCTGTTTTGCTTTTCGCTTTTAGTTTGCCGAGCGTTAACTTTTTATTTTTGATCATGCTGTAATGAAGGACTGACGATTTGTCCGAAAGCATTCAGCTTATTTTCTGTCTCGACATGTTATTTTGTAAATATTGTTTAAGTCTATAATAGTTGAAGAAGTTCATGTTCATAGTCTCAAAACTTTTGAAACGAGATAACATGCAAAGAAGAACAGAGGTGGGGGTCCCTCTAGGATTTTGACTGGCTGACTAGTGCGAATTTGCCTAAATGATAAATTCATTGAAATTTTTGCCCTAAGATTTCACTCCTTTGAGGACCCTTTTCACAAATTTTTTGCATTAGATTTGCTTTTCCAAGACACAAGCTACAGTCTTGCATTAAAATATTCAAGTTTTTCAGTTTTGCATTTTATGATATTAATTTCTGGTTCAAAATCAGTAAAATTTGCCCAAAAAATTCTCATTTTCGCAAATGTCTCACTCTAGAGGGAACACTGATCTGAATTCATCTTACCCATACCGGTAACGCCTCCAGCATTTTCTCCTTATCAGCAAAATCGAAGCACATAACTGCACTGATACCATAGGCCTACTGCATGAAGCCTTTTTAGTGATACAGGTAGGCCAATTAGTGATACAGGTAGAAGTAAACTTACCAGCAAGCCTTGCTTTTTTGTATATTTCGTTCAGCTTGGCATGATCTTATTCCTCAATACTACCGGTACCGGGTACGGTATCTACCTTACTGGTACCAGTTCACAAGTTTAGGCCTCTGATCTACTAGCCTATTATAACTGTGTAACAGGACTAATCATCATCACTTTTCTGATAAGCTAAGTCCAGTATTACCAGGAAAATCACGTTTGCTGACAAGGTTAAATACAGTTGGACTTACCCTAAACAGTGGCAGTAACCAACAATGTGAAATCCATAAACAAAATTTATTTACGATACCTCCTACCTACCTTCACTGCATTGCATACTGCCTTGGACTGCAAAAACTGTACCAAGCCGCGCAGACCGTACAGAAGTTGTGATTATGGATCTGAACTAAATATGCATTTTGACACACATGCCAATTTGCATATTTGTCAATTTGCATATTTAATTTTGCAAATTGTGCGGGCATTTTTGGAATAACAGAAACTGTAAAAACGACCAATTATATTTTCTTTGAATTTTGCCAATGCGCACGAAACGTCAAAGACACACATTTACTTTTAGGCATTTTTGTGAGTTTGCACTTGGCGCGTTACACTTGCAATTGTAAAGACACAAAAATGCGTGACAATGACAAAATGCATATTTAGGGGTCATTTTGCGTGATTATTGAAATGTGTAATTTGGCAATTAAGCGCCACTTTGCATATTTGATTAATAATGCATTTTGGCAAGCGCTATTTTGCATATTTGGTAAATATGCAATTTGACATGTGCCATTTTGCATATTTGTTTAAACATGCAATTTGGCAGCGCCATTTGCATATTTGGGTAAATATGCAATTTGTCATGCGCTATTTTGCATATTTGGTTAAATATGCATTTTGGCAAGTGCCATTTTGCATATTTAGTTAATATGCAATTTTTCATGTGTCGTTTTGCATATTTAACTAAATATGCAATTTGTCATGTGCCGTTTTGCATATTTGAGTAAATAAGCAGTTTGACAACGCCATTTTGCATATGTAAATAAATATGCAACTTGTCATGTGCTGTTTTGCATATTTGGT